>CM024758.1:148595284-148792932 GCA_014218235.1 Colocasia esculenta | reverse complement strand
ACTGGTTAGGCATGTTGTTTCAAGATCTGCAGCTTCCCTTCGTGCTAGACCACAACTTTGGTGCGACAATGCTTCCGCCATCGCTCTCACTCACATCCGGTGTTGAGCCCGTACCAAGCACATAGAGGTTGATTATCACTATGTCCGTGAGATTGTGTCAAGACAACTCTTGGATGTCCGCTTCATCTCCTCTGTCGACCAAGTTGCGGATATCTTTACGAAGGGACTTTATCCTCGTCGACTTCACTTTCTTCAAAAGCAAGCGCAAGCTGAGGGGGGATAATAGCAAACCAATCAGGACCGCAATCTTCATCAAAGATCACAATCAATCATCATCTATCTTCAGCAATCAAAAACGAGTAGGAATCTCCTAAGCATCCATCGGATACCCATCACGAGAAACCTCGTCAATGTACACCAAGGAATGTCTTGCTGTACGCGTAATTTAGTATAGCCTTTTCCTTTATTTAGACTAGCTATAGTTAGATGCTTTCTTTGTAAAGATTATTTCCGGTGGGCACCTACTTTGTATAGTCCCGGACACTTGTATATATTGGCATGAATGTAACACGAGAGGCCGGCTATCTCTCTCTGCTTTGCTCCCTGTTTCTCATCATGATGAGCTTCTCATGGCAGAGCTGCTGGTTGCCCTTCTTTCCTCTTCAGGTATGCCATCTTTGCAGCTTCCCATTGCAGTCGTTGGGTGAGACAAAACATCATTGTGATCGCATGATTCATCTCAAAAACCATAACTTGGTTATTTATATATATCAGAAATTTCGCATATGACCAGTTATATATATATATATATATAGCTAAAATGAAAATGCAGGAATTGGTATTATACGTAGATGTGGATACTGGGATTATTCCATCTGGTGTTTTTTTCGATAACATGCATTTGTGTAATCTGAACAATCAAATCAACAATTTCTTACGTTTTGTTTTTCTTTCATGGGTATTATATGTATATATGCAGCCATGGCAGCTGTATCGCCATGCCCTGCGCAACAAAGCTGCAGTGCCAGTCCAGGGGAGTGCAGCGCCATCGACTGTGCGAAAGTGTGCACCAACTTCCTGCCTGGGGGATCTTACCGGGGTTGCTGCAAGAATGGCGATGCTGCTGCTTCAAGTAGAAGAAGAGCTGATCTGGTCTACACATCAATCCGAATAAAGACTTTGTCCACACTTAAAAATTCTCCCTCTGGAATTTTCTCTGTATAATGTACAAGCATTACGGACAAAGATTCAATAAACTAACCGGAGCTTGCTCAAGCGTCCGTGTCTGTGTGATGGTGGCCTTTGTTTCTATTTACTTGGGATATATAATCCATGGTTAATGATTGAAACATGGCATAATGCCAAGGTCTTCAAAACTATCAATGTATTGCACCGTCAAGGGCCAATGCGCATATGTCTGATGACATTACAAAGTTGAAACTTGAGTTTGAAAGAACTCCATCTTTTGTTGTGTTTCTTGTTATGTAAACAAAACATGACCCTGTTGCACACAAGTATTAGTTTATGAATCCAGTACTGTTACAAAAGAGATTTAAAGTTTAGAAACTTTGTAGTTTAATTTGCAAAATGAAAATCATCGTAATGAGTGATTATTGATTATCAACAGTAAGTTCTGCCATTCTCAGGCTCGGTTCATTATTTAATTCTCTCTTGGGCATAGGATAGGGAACTAGCATTTGCTTTTCCCAAAATTTGCTGCATCAAGGCAGAGCACACCGTCGCACAAGAAGACTTCTCCTTTCAAACTAGTGGGGAGATGGACCCCAAACCAAACAGCAGAAGCATAGCATAAGTACTAGCAGATCAACTTCTAGAGTTGGAATTGCAGTCCTGCAGATCGAAAGAAGTGCTACAAAGGACGCAATTCAAATAAAATTTTGAGTAAAGGAAGGTCACTCGAAAGACATCAAAGAGGGATAAGGCTCTACCTCTCAAGAAGTCAACTAGACGAGGATATAGCACTATTATGATAGTTGCAAAACAGTTAAAACAGGATTTGAAGCTAACCAACAAGAAGGACAATACTTATGAGCTTGAGAAGAGATGGGAACCAACATAGTTTGTTAACACCAAGTCAGTAGTTTGTTAGTGTGTTTGTGTTGGTTTCTTGGGTTGAGACTGATAAGCCTTTACCTTTTTGTGTTGTGTCGTGTTCTATTTTTTTGTCTGTGGTGTCCTGTGCTAGAGACAGTTAGAATTGTTGTAATTGTTTTTAGTTTATGTAGTTTAGTAGGAGCTTTAGCTCCTCTCAGTTACCAAAAAAAAACACTCTCTTAGTTTTTGAACTGTATGTAGGTTTTACTTAAAACTCCTGACAAAGGATATATGAAATGGTTTCAGCTCAGATATGTGCATGCAAAGATGGAGAGGTGAGAGGTCGAAATAGGTGCTGCAGCTGGTGTGCTAGGCAGATATGATCCTAGGCTTGTCACTTCCTCTACGCCCCAAGATTCAGATCAGAATAATCTCGCTGGTTTGCTTGATGACGTGGGTCGTCCTACCGATCTTTCTTCGTCCGTGTTGGCCACAGTAACGGAGACAGGGAAGCCTACGGCGGCAGTCGCCGCAGTCGCAGTGGCGGGGATGGTCGACCACTCGGTGGTTGTCGCCGGCGAAGACTCCGCTGTTCCCGTGCCCGGTGTCCTTCCGACAAGTTCGCCAAGGAATCCGGCGCCGAGGCGATAATTTCATCAAATTTTGCGGCGGGGATATCTTAACAGGAAGTGAATTGTGAGAAATCCATCATGGATATGGAGATCACGGAATTAGGGGAGTCAAATATGGCACTTGCTGTTCCAACGGAATTGTCAAGTATAAATCTGGACAAATCTCCATCGATTGAGATTACCTTGACACATTTAGCGGTGGAGGATGGCCAACTTATCCCTCCAAGTATTACTACTGCCATTGATCAACAGGAGGATGGATGTGGGCTAGGCCCAAAGCCCATGCGCTTTGGATCACCAGAGGACTCGGCTAAATCTTCTTCGGAGTCTCAACATTTGACAGGAATTTACTCTTACAAAGAGGCTATGCAGCGGTCAACAACTGGGCTACAAGAGAACTTCATCTCCTCTCCTTCCAACAGTTTATCATCTGGACGTCAGAAGTCTATTTCACATCCTTCTCGAAAAGGGGGAGTTCGAATTGTTTACTAGTCACCAAAGAACGCATCCTAATCCTGTGCGTCAGATAAATAAATAAATGTACCAGCTCCAACTACAATTTCATTAGAAGATTGGAGAATGAAATTTTATATCATTGCTGATCTAGCAAAGGCTGAGAATATTTTTATGTCTGAGTTTAATTTGATTCAGAGGACATCCGCAATAGAATCAGAGGAAGATGACATGGAGTATTACTCTCGACGACCAGGACTACGACCTCAGACTGTCCTTCGACGCACTCACTCATGGGACAGATCTTCTTTGGAGTTTTAGTTAGAAATTCTCTTTTATTTTCAAAAAAAAAAAACTTATTCCCAATTTTTTCCACAAAAGGTGTCATTGCTAGAATGCTTCATTGGCTGTTTTCTTGTAGTGTTCCTTCACTTGGGATGTTGGCTAACGAGTTGAAGTATGGGATCAGTGTGATGGTGCTATGAATAGAGGGTTGTTTCATATAGAAATGCACTGGACATCTTGCTTTGTGGACTGGTATACTATATCTACTGGATTTTACTGACTTCTCTTTCGTTAAAGGCCAAAAGAGCATATCGCTTGATTGTTGGTTTTACCCAATATTAGTGGTCCACTTGTATTGGGCCGCACATCTTAAGACACATCATTAGGTCCAGTTAAAGGAACATGTTATTGGGCTTAACTCATTAAGTGCCCAATTGGATCCTGTTATGAGTGGGGGATCCTACTCAGGTCCATGGGACTGGTCCCTCCTCTCTATAAATATGTGTGAGACTCCCATCAGGTCAGACACACAACTACAGACACATAGAGAGAGGAAACAAGACGAAGAGCGCAGCGGGTTACGCGTCTCTCTGCCCGGCGGCGTCCGTACGTGTTAGTTTACGGCGTCGTCTTCCTCCTCGCATGTGGAAGGCTTCCGCATCAGATACACATCCCCAACATGTGGTATCAGAGCCTGTGTTCTGATCCATTGGACTTCGTTCGTCGTTTCCGTTTAGGTTCGAACACGGTACTCGTTTGTTCCTGGTTCTGTTGGAGGTTGTGCGCGGCGTCGCTACTGCAGACCCTACGGGGCTGTGCAGAGGCGACCTTGGGGCGGCAGGGTCGCATAGGGTTTGCGACTGAATTCTGTCCTCCCTCGACGGATGGTACCACAGGCGCATCTCGGTCGGCGAGTGAGACAGTAGGAGCCGCAACCGCGCACGGTAGTCCCCTCCCTCCCTTCTTTTTCCCCACCACATGCGTTCTGCTGGGCCGCACGCGAGGGGTCGCCACTGGCGGCGTCTGTTCCCACATTTTAGGCCGGTGATCGCAAGGGTGGCACCAGCGCGGCAGGGGGCAGGGCGCCGCGGCAGGGTGCCGCGGGGAGGCTGGCAGGGCACCGCGGGGGGCGCGGTGCGCCTCACCAGCGCGCGGCAGGAGGCAAGGGCGCCGCGGCAGGATGCCACGGGGAGGCTGCAGGGCGCCGCGGGGCGCACGGTGCTGCCTCAAGTGACTGCGGGGCGCGCGGCCCTGCCCTCGCCGGACGGCGCCTCCGGCGCAGAGTCTCCGGCCGGCGAGGGCGGCTGGGGCCGACGGGCCCTTCTCCCCTTCTTGCTCATGGCGGCAGCGCCCCCTCTCCCCCCTTCCATGCGGTTAGGTTTGGGGTGGGGAAGAAGAAGCTGGGGGTTTTACCCCCATGCCCCTACTTTTCGTAATTAAATTTGTACCCATATTTTATTAAGTTTATCTGTTTCTTATTGGATTCGATTTTAAAGGGGTTTTGTTTTTGGAGATTGGTTAACGGGTTTGGATATAGGTTCATTTCAGAACATTAAGGATCCATAGCCGATACCATTAAGAATCTAATTTTATTTACATGATATCCATTAAGTATCCAGTATTGTTTTTATGTCCTTTAATTTGAACTGTTATGCAATAAGAGTATTTCTGCAAAACAGTAGATATAGAAGCAATTCTGGAGATATGTTTGTAATTCTGTGGTCATTTCTGCAAACAGAAAGGACATTTATGTAATAGCATGCTTAAACTTGTGTTTTAACCCAATTTAATTTAGTTTTAGTATGATTAAAGTTTGTTTATGGACTGATAATTATTGCAATAATCATTAGAGATATTTCTTTGAGTTTTAACCTCATTGCGGTTTTATTTATGCATGAATATCTCTATTTTCATATTGTAATAATTATTGTATTTATGTCATTTTGCTCATATTAAGAGTTACATTGATGCTATTATGAGTTTTTGTGAGATTTTTTGATTTCTAAATGGTTAGGTAGATCACCAAAGTGGCACTAATCATGAAGAATGATAAAATGTAAGTTCTCACCTTGCACTTTCTCCACACTTGCACAAATAGGTACCTATTTCTTGGCTTGGATGAACTCTCCGTCAGATATTCCTTCTGTCGGACTAGTGACTCCTTGTGCAAGACCTCCATAAGTCTCCTCTGGCCATGGATTCCCACATGGCCGACGAGCAGGTTGTACCATGAAGTTTCCCAGTGTTAGTGTGCATTCAATAAGTTTTGATAGTATCAATGATGAGCATTATAGTTGTTGTTGTCATTTAATTGCTGGGGAGGATATTTCTGCATCCCGAATGTATAAGTAGATCACCAAAGTGGCCTTATGCATGAAGGATAATGAATTATTCTCATTAAGAAATTAAAATAACATCAAACTTTGTGTTCTTGGCTTGAATGTGAAATTAACTCCCATAGGAGTATTTTATTTTCATGTCATGAATAGGATAGAATAGAATTTGTGTGCACGGAGACTATTGAGAGTATGTACCCAAAGGTACTCTCTCTTTACATCAAAGTGTATATAAATTCTAGTTCTATCACTTAAGTTATTTTCTTGGGGAGGTTGTCCACTAGCATGTTGTAATTACCGCCCAAGAAGGAGAATTATAATGATGCATCAGGACAACTAGTTAAAGTAATCATTAAGTTGTTAGAATTACTTACTTTAGTTCACTGTCTCAAAACTTGCTATTCAGTCATGATTTATATGTGAGCATTTGGTTATTTTCAGGTTCTTCTCCATTGTTTGCCCCTTTCACTGGTCAAGTACCGTATCTCAATGGGACAAATTTTACTGAATGGAAACAAAGGGTAAGTTTGCATTAGGGTGCATGGACTTAGATTTAGCATTGTGTGAGGATAAGCCTGCTGCTATTACAGCTGCAAGCACTCAGGAACAGATGACTCATTTTGAAAAATGGGAAAGGTCCAACCGCTTATGCCTCTTGTTTCTTCAGGGACATGTGGGGCAAAGCATTAAGGGATCTATCCCAGAGAAAACCATAGCCAGTGAATTTCTTAAGGCTATTGAGGAACAATTTGTAAGTTCAGATAAAGCTAAAGCCAGCACTCTGATGGCTAAGCTTTCCTCAATGAAATACACTGGCGGTGGTAGCATTAGGGAACATATCATGATGATGAGAGATATTGCAGCACAACTCAATGCCATGGAGGTTACCATTTCATATACTTTCCTAGTCCATTTCATCTTAAACTCTCTGCCAAATGAATATGAGGCATCAAGATCTCCTATAACACACATCAGGCAAAGTGGTCTGTCAATGAATTGATGACCATGTGTGTTCAGAAGGAGGAGAGGTTAAGAGGAGAGAGGAACAATACAGTCATGTTTACCTCTCATAAAGCTTCTGGATTAGGAAAGAAGAAGGGTGTCCAGAAGAAGGGCAAGAAGAAGAACAAATCGAAAGGCAAAATTGACAAGTGCTTCTTCTACAAACAACTGGACATGTTAAAAAAAGACTGTCTGAAAAGGAAGGCATGGTTTGAAAAGAAAGGTAATTTCTCATCTTATGTTTGTTATGAGTCTAATTTAGTGAAGTTCCTAAAGATACATGGTGGATTGACTCAGGTTCTACTGTGCATGTTGCCACTTCTATGCAGGGATTTCTTCCCAAAGGCCTCCGAATGAGGGTGAGCGAACATCTTCTCAGGAAATAAGTCGCGCTCACAAGTCAAGGCCATAGGGATTTATAGGATATATTTTGGGATCAGGATTTGTTCTAGATTTGAAAGATACCTTTTATGTACCATCTTTTAGTAGAAATTGGTTTCAGTATCAAAACTTGATTCAGAAGGTTTTGTATATGTTTTGGAAACTCTTCATTTGAATTAATAAAGGATTCTATTGTTATTGGTACTGGTTCTCTATCTGATGGTTATATAAATTGTGTCTTAGTAATGTAAATGAACAATCTATCATATCCTGCATACTTCAGTTGTTGGCAACAAGGGTGGTAGAGTTAATGAAAACTCATCTAAGTTGGCATAGGAGATTGGGTCATATCTCCATTAAGAGGCTCAAGAGGTTAGTGGGAGAAGGAGTACTTCCTACTCTAGATTTCACTGACTTTGAGACATGTGTTGATTGCATAAAAGGAAAGCAAACACACACGCCTAATAAGGATGCCACTAGGAGTTCTCAAGTGCTTGAAATAATCCATACTGATATATGTGGTCCCTTTCCACCCTATTTGTCTGGCGAAAGGTACTTTGCCACCTTATAGATGACTATTCTAGATTCATGTATCTCTATTTACTTCTTGAAAAGGCAGATGTCTTCAATGCCTTTAAGGATTTCAAGAAGGAAGTGGAGAAGAGAAACAATCAGAAAAGTAATCAAAATAGTCAGGTCTGATAGAGGCGGTGAGTATTATGGTAGGTACACTGAGATGGGACAAAGGCCCGGACCATTAGCAAGATTCCTTAAGGAGGAGGGTATTATACCACAATATACTACCCCTGGCAGTCCATATCAGAATGGAGTTGCAGAAAGACAGAATCGAACGCTTAAAGAAATGGTTAGGACAATGTTAAGTCATTCTACCTTACCCTTGTCCTTGTGGGGGGAGGCCATAAGACAGCTGCACACATAGTGAACAAGGTTCCTACGAAGGCTGCACCTAAGACTCTTTTGAGCTATGGTGTGGTAGGAAACCTTCAGTAAGCTACATGCGCACATGGGGGTGTCCAGCTGAGGCCAGACCATACAATCCACAAGAGAAAGCTTTGATCTCAGAACAACCAGTGGATTCTTCATTGGTTATCCAGAGAGATCAAAAGGGTATAGGTTTTATTGTCCATCACATGTCCCCATCATTATAGAGACAGATAAGGCAAGATTTCTTGAGGATGGTGGAGTCAGTGGGAGTGGACCTTCTCGAGAGATTTCTTTTGAGGAGTTACAGGATCAGGCTAATATACCTGTAGCAACTGACAACTTTGTTCCCATGTTCATTCCTCAGAATGACATTATTGGGGAACAAGAAGTTGTAGTTGGTCCACCTCAAGTGACTCCACAACCAGTAGATATCGCACATGTTGACCAACCACCTCCTCAGGTGGATTAGGGGCCAACAATACGTCGATCTCAGAGAGTCAAGAAACCTGCCATATCTGATGAGTTTTAGTGTACCTACAGGAAGATGGTTTAGACAGGGGTGATATTGATGATCCAGTGACGTTTTCACAAGCCATGGAGAGTGAAAATTCACCTATTGGTTTGATGCCATGAAGAAGAGCTTGACTCAATGACTAAAAATCAAGTCTGGGAACTCGTCAACTTACCAAAAGGGTCCAAACTTGTTGGATGCAAATGGGTATTCAAAACTAAAGTGGACTCTAAAGGTAAAGTGAGCGATATAAGGCCAGATTGGTGGCTAAGGCTTTCACTCAAAGGGAAGGTATTGACTATGATGAGACTTTCTCTCCTGTTCTAAGAAGCTCTCATTCAGGATAGTCATGGCCTTGTGGCTCATTTGATTTGAGTTGCACCAAATGGATGTGAAAATGGCATTTCTTAATAGGGACCTAGATAAAGAAGTGTATAGGAACAACTCACGGGTTTCATTGACGGAAAAGAACACTTGGTATGCAATTAAAGAAATCCATCTATGGACTTAAGCAAGCCTCCCGTCAATGGTCATTAAGTTTAGTGAGATCATACTGTCCTTTGGGTTTAAGGAAAACATTATTGATGAATGTTTATACCTAAAGGTCAGTGGGAGTAAGTTCATTATCTTGCTTTTGTATGTAGATGACATCTTGCTTGCCAATAGTGATCTTGGGATTACATGAAACAAAGACTTTTCTTTCTGAAAACTTTGAGATGAAAGATTTAGGTGAAGCTCAATATGTGTTGGGCATTGAGATCACCAGGGATAGATCATCTGGCACTTTAGGTCTTTCCCAAAAGACTTATATCTCAAAGGTTTAGAAAGGTTTAACATGCAGTCCTGCGCACCCGATAAGGTACCCATTGTTAAAGGTGATAAATTCAGTAAATTACAGTGTCCCAAGAATGACTTAGAAATGAGGGCAATGGATTATATGCTCACATATAGAAGGTTAGATCAGCTGGAGGTCATTGCATACTCTGATGCTGAATTTGGTGGCTGCCTTGACACGAGGAAGTCCACATCAGGCTATGTGTTCCTCTTGGCAGGGGGAGCTATTACCTGGTGCAGTGAAAAGCAGAGTGTTACAGTGACTTCCACTATGGCAGCGAGTTTATTGCTTGTTTTGAGACTAGTGGTCAGGCCATTCAGTTGCGGAATTTGCTCACAGGTCTACCGTTTATGGATTCATCTCTAGGCCTATCAGATCTACTGTGACAATCCGCTGCAGTTTTCTTCTCTAAGAACAATAAAGCATCCAAGGGTGGTAGAGCCTTGGATATTAAGTATTTTGCTCTTAGAGACAGAGTGAGGAATCATGAAGTGTGTATAGAACATATGGGACAGATCTTATGATGTTGACCCTCTCACTAAAGGACTACCTGCTAGCGTCTTTTGTAGTCATGTGATTCGGATGGGTCTTGTAAGCTCTCTCTATACGTTATAACACTTTCAGTTGACATTATGTTGTTATTTGTGATCACATCAATGTCATGATTCTTCTATTATTTTCTACCTGTGTATACATGTTGGCTATGGTTTGGCAGAATACAGCTTAAGTGGTGACCAGCAGATAAACATTAAGTTTGAGTTTATCTATGATTTCAGGTTTGATGTTCAATTGTAGTGAGTTGGTGGCATTGTGGTACATAGAGGTGGTGTGTAATTTGAATGCATTTACCGCCATGACCCATGTCATTTGATTTACTATATTTGAACTCTTCAGGTTCCATTAATTGGAGTGGTGTGTGGTTTTGGTTTTAATCATGCGCGCATGTACCGTGTTTTCCCCTTCAGGTGCAAGCCCAAGACATCAAATCTTCAAGAGTCCTTTTAAAACTATATCAGTCTATATTATATGTATGTTTTCAAAGGAAGATTTGATGTACTTGTGACAAGTTGGACCAAGTGGGAGAATGTTGGGTTTTACCCAATATTAGTGGTCCACTTGTATTGGGCCGCACATCTTAAGACACACCATTAGGTCCAGTTAAAGGAACATGTTATTGGGCTTAACCCATTAAGTGCCCAATTGGATCCTGTTATGGGTGGGATCCTACTCAGGTCTATTGGGATTGGTCCCTCCTCTATAAATATGTGTGAGACTCCCCATCAGGTCAGACACACAACTACAGACACATAGAGAGAGGAAACCAGACGAAGAGCGCAGCGGGTTACGCGTCTCTCTTCCCAGCGTTCACGTTGTTCGTTTACCGGCGTCGTCTTCCTCCTCGCACGTGGGATGGCTCCGCATCAGGTACACATCCCCAACATTGATGACATATTAATGTTCCAAAATTGAGTTTGGAAGAACTCCAAGTAGTGGAAGTTGCCATGCAATTTCAATTCTCTCGCTAATCTCTTTTGTTTCTTGCTAATAAACAAACATGACTCCCATCAACACAGTGTTTATAAAGTTGTTGATGTCTCTATTGGGGCGAGCTGAATCCACTCAGCTCACTCTCGATATTCGAAAGCCCATCTACTCCGGCCCAAACTATTGTGTGATACTTCCTGTGAGATGGGTTACCAAGTTCATACGGCTATTGTTTTTTTTTATACATTTGTATGATTTTGTCATGTTTGGATCTCAAACATAACTATACAGTTTGACTGTTAATCAAATAGCCACACAAAAAAAAAAACATAATGTAAAAATCATTCAACTGTTAATGGACTCAAAGAAGTAGTAGACCAAACAAATGGGGGATATGAAATTTAATTTATGATATTCTTGACCATCTAATCAAAGATCCAATTGTATGAATGTATATCTTAAGGGAATATTGTTTTATAAAAATGGATCTTAGCTTGACACGTCTTTAGTCCGACAGAGCCTTTGGCTCAATAGAATTGAAATTCTTGCTCTAGTTTTTGTCTATTATTGACTTAGTCATCGGAGAATTCTTCTTGAGATCTCAATCCCATAACCCCTAATCCTTTCTTTCGTCTAGTAGATCTCCTTCTTGATGAGGCAGAGTGCAATCCGATTCTCCAAATCTCAAGGCCATCCAACGATCTACAACAGATTCAAGATCCTATACTTCTTCATGGATGTTTGCCTCTTCTTATATCAAGAAAATTAACATATTCCAGATCTAAACACCACCAAAGATAGTAATGCCCCCACCAAGACTAATATAGTGAAACTTTTTCACTTTCTTCTTTTCATCTTAATTAAGAACCTATATTTCGAGCCTTAACTCATGCTGTACGTCCAAGTCTTACCTACTAACATTGGCTTTATATTGATGGTCAACTTCTATTTTTTTTTTATAACGAGAAAATCCCGCCCCGTGTGGTTTTGTGGACTCAAGGATTGGAGTTCGTGAACTCCAAGGTCAGGACATGACTGATGGTCAACTTCTAGGCTTCAAAAAAAAACTATCCTAGAAAAAAAATCATCATTTTAAGCAGAGTTAATGCAGTCTAATCTTCTTCCTGTTTTTTTTTATGGGTAATCCCTTGCCATCATCCACTACAACAAAACTTCTGTTAGGTAGCAGAGACAACGTACTCATCTCACACCACATTAATTACTTCTTCAATATTCGAGTTCTAGTCTAAATTTAATATGGGAGTATCAATTAATCTTCGGTTAAAGGAGATAATTAAGTACCAGTTTAATTTTAGCCAAGACCAACTTCTTCTTTATTGGCTTATTGTACACATAAGAGTTGTTTAATATCGAGTTCATTAGTGTCGCCCTTTGAAAAACCAGTCCATTAGATGGAGATGGAGGTTGAGGAGAAGAAGATAAGACCAATATTGTGACACCCCAATCCAAATCCAAGATCATTGATTTCCAAAGATTGTTTCTCCTAAATGTCATGGGGGAGGATAATAATCGTCCAAATCCATATCCAAGGAATTGATTGCCATGGATTTGTGCACTCGAGTTTCTCTCAAGAAAAAAATAATTTAAATAATCTGCCCAAGCGGCTATAAATAGCTTCCAAGTCCATCCTCACCAGTTATCCCAAGCAACTAAAAAGACCCAAATAGAAAAAACAACAAGGGAAGTTCTTGCTAGATAGAGTAGTGAAGTGTACTGCAGGGGAGATGGCCGCTAAGATCTCGCCAACTATTATGAAGCTTCTCATTGCAGCTCTGCTGGTTGCCCTTCTTTCCTCTTCAGGTATGCCATCTTTGCAGCTTCCGATTGCAGTCGTTGGATGAGACAAAACATCATTGTGAATGCATGATTCATCTTAAAAACCATAGCTTGGTTATTTATATATATCAGAAATTTCTGCATATGACCAGTTATATATATATATATAGCTAAAATGAAAATTGCAGGAATCGGTATTAATACGTAGATGTTGATACCAGGGATCATTCCATCTGGTGTTTTTTTTTCAATAACATGCATGTACGTGTAATTCTGAACAATAAAATCAACAATTTTCTTATGTTTTGTTTTTCTTTCATGGGTATATATATGTATATATGCAGCCATGGCAGCTGTATCGCCATGCCCTGCGCAACAAAGCTGCAGTGCCAGTCCAGGGGAGTGCAGCGCCATCGACTGTGCGAAAGTGTGCGCCAACTTCCTGCCCGGGGGATCTTACCGGGGTTGCTGCAAGAATGGCCGATGCTGCTGCTTCAAGTAGAAGAAGAGCTGATCTGGTCTACACATCAATCCGAATAAAGACTTTTGTCCACACTTAAAAATTCTCCCTCTGGAATTTTTCTCTGTATAATGTACCATGCATTACGGACAAAAGATTCAATAAACTAACCGGTCTTGCATCAAGCGTCCGTGTCTGTGTGATGGTTGGCCTTTGTTTTCTATTTACTTGGGATATATAATCCATGGTTAATGATTTGAAACATGGCATTAATGCCAAGGTCTTCAAAACTATCAAATGTATTGCACCGTCAAGGGCCAATGCGCATATGTCTTGATGACATTACAAAGTTGAAACTTGAGTTTGAAAGAACTCCCATCTTTTGTTGTGTTTCTTGTTATGTAAACAAAACATGACACCTGTTGCACACAAGTATTATTCTTTATGAATCCAGTTACTTGTTACAAAAGAGATTTAAAGATTAGAAGCTTTGTAGTTTATTTGCCAAAATGAAAATCATCGTAATGAACTTATTGGTGATTATTGATTTATCAACAGTAAGTTCTGCCATTCTCAGGCTCGGTTCATTATTTAATTCTCTCTTGGGCATAGGATAGGGAACTACGTACCATTTGCTTTTCCCAAAATTTGCTGCATCAAGGCAGAGCACACCGTCGCACAAGAAAGACTTCTCCTTTCAAACTAGTGGGGAGATGGAACCCAAACCAAACAGCAGAATGCATAGCATAAGTACTAGCAGATCAACTTCTAGAGTTGGAATTGGCAGTCCTGCAGATCCAAAGAAGTGCTACAAAGGACGCAATTCAAATAAAATTTTGAGTAAAGGAAGGTCTGTCGAAAGACATCAAAGAGGGATAAGGCTCAACCTCTCAAGAAGTCACTAGACGAGGATATAGCTCTATTATGATAGCTGCAAAAGAGTTAAAAACAGGATTTGAAGCTACCAACAAGAAGGACAATACTTATGAGCTGAGAAGAGATGGGAACCAACATAGTTTTGTTAACACCAAGTCAGTAGTTTTGTTAGTGTTGTTTTGTGTTGGTTTCTTGGGTTGAGACTGATAAGCCTTTTACCTTTTTGTGTTGTGTCGTTGTTCTATTTTTTTTTTGTCTGTGGTGTCCTGTGCTAGAGACAGTTAGAATTGTTGTAATTAATTGTTTTTAGTTTATGTAGTTTGGTAGGAGCTTTTAGCTCCTCTCAATTACCAAAAAAAAAAAACACTCTTAGTTTTTTGAACCTGTATGTAGGTTATTTACTTAAACACCTGACAAAGGATATATGAAATGGTTTCAACTCCAGATATGTGCATGCAAAGATGGAGAGGTGAGAGGTCAAAACTAGGTGCTGCAGCTGGTGTGCTTGGCAGATATGATCCTAGGCCTGTTGAGCATAATAACTTATTCCCAATTTTTCCACAAAAGGTGTCACTGCTAGAATGCTTCATTGGCTGTTTCTTGTAGTGTTCCTTCACTTGAGATGTTGGCTAACGAGTTGAAGTATGGGATCAGTGTGATGGTGCTTATGAATAGAGGGTTGTTTCATATAGAAATGCACTGGACATCTTGCCTTGTGGACTGGTATACCTATATATCTACTGGATTTTACTGACTTCTCTTTCGTTAATGGACTCAAAGAAGTAGTAGATCACCAAACAAATGGGGGATATGAAATTTAATTTTATGATATTCTTGACCATCTAATCAAAGATCCAATTGTATGAATGTATATCTTAAGGGCATATTGTTTTATATAAATGGATCTTAGCTTGACACGTCTTTAGTCCGGCAGAGCCTTTGGCCCAATGGAAATGAAATGGAGGACACTCTTGCCTGATATTTTGGTCAGCAAATTTTACATGGATGACGGTCACTCAAGATAAGTAGGGTCTTAAAGGGGATCATGATGGGTCACCCACAATCCTCGTAGTGGGCAGAAGAGGCTGTAATAGTCACTACCCTGCGATTATACTTACAACCAGACCTTAACTGCAAGCACATCATTTGAGACCATCCGAGAGGCTCGACCACCTTTAAATCTCAAAAAATACTCCTTCGGCTAGAGGTAACACACATATATGCACTCTACTGTGGAGAGCGATCTCGAATTGTCTCATTTTCTTGCTCTAATTTTTGTCTATTATTAACTTGGGCATCGAGAATTCTTCCTGAGATCTCAATCTCAGAACCCCTAATCCTTTGTTTCGTCTAGCAGATCTCCTTCTTGATGAGGTAGAGTGCAATCCGATTCTCCAAATCTCAAGGCCATCCAACGATCTACAACAGATTCAAGATCCTACTTCTTCATGGATGTTTGCCTCTTCTTATATCAAGAAAATTAACATATTCCAGATCTAAACACCAACAAAGATAGTAATGGCCCCACCAAGACTAATATAGTGAAACTTTTTCACTTTCTTCTTTGATTAATGCGCCAGATCTAACTCTGCAAGATAATAGCAAAGATTGGAGGATAAAATTTACTTCTGTTGCCGAGCTTCTCAGAGTAGAGAATATATTTATGCCTGAATTTAAATTGACTCAGAGATATCTGGAATGGATTCAGAAGAAGATAACATGGAACGTTGTTCTCGAAGACCAGGGCTACGACCCCAGACAATCCTTCGTCGTACTCACTATTGGGATAGATCTTCTATGAAGTTCTAGTTAACTCCTATTTTCTTGGGTCTTGTAGTCGGTATTATCTCTGATTTCAGAGTTACTTCTTATATATACAATAAATCGGCCCTCTTGGGCTTTTGATAAAAATAAATAATAAGAACCTATATTTCGAGCCTGAACCCATGCTGTGCGTCCAAGTCTTACCTACTAACATTGGCTTTATACTGATGGTCAACTTTCATGGCTTAAAAAAAAACTATCCTAGAAAAAAAAATCATCATTTTAAGCAGAGTTAATTAATGCAGTCTAATCTTCTTCCTGTTTTTTTTTATGGGTAATCCCTTGCCATCATCCACTACAACAAACTTCTGTTAGGTAGCCGAGACAACTCATCTCACACCAGATTAATTACTTAAAAATTCGAGTTCTAGTCTAAATTTAATATGGGAGTATCAATTAATCACTACTAGAAAGATAGCATACGTAGACAGCTCAAAATCATAGCCGTCTACAAAAATAAGTATTTGTAACCATTACGAAAACCCATCTACATATTAACTATATATAGATAGCTATTAAAAACTATCTATATACATGGAACATATGTAGACGACTACTAAAAACTATCAAAATAAAAGACATCTAGATGAATACATGAAACCGTCTATATATGTTATGTAGGCGGCTACATATAACCGTCGACATATCAAATATGTGTGGATGACCCGACATATGTTGACGGTTTTTAAGCTATCTGCATATATTATGTAGACATCTTAGCAAATAATTATATATGTTTGATATGTAGACGGTTATATGGAGCCGCATACATAACATATGTGAGACGATTTCTTTTATCCCAAGTAAGAAAAGAAGGAAGGCCAACCATCACACAGATACGGACCCTTGATGCAAGACCGACTTGTTTATTGAATCTTTTGTCCGTAATGCATGGTACATACAAAAAAAATTCCAGAGGGATAATTTAAGTGTGGACAAAAGTCTTTATTCTGAATGATGTGTAGACCAGATCAGCTCCTCTTCTACTTGAAGCAGCAGCATCGGCCATTCTTGCAGCAACCCGGTAAGATCCCCCGGGCAGGAAGTTGGCGCACACTTTCGCACAGTCGATGGCGCTGCACTCCCCTGGACTGGCACTGCAGCTTTGTTGCGCAGGGCATGGCGTTACAGCTGCCATGGCTGCATATATACATATATATATACCCATGAAAGAAAAACAAAACATAAGAAAATTGTTGATTTTATTGTTCAGAATTACACGTACATGCATGTTATTGAAAAAAAACACCAGATGGAATGATCCCAGGTATCAACATCTACGTATTAATACCGATTCCTGCAATTTTCATTTTAGCTATATATATATATATAACTGGTCATATGCAGAAATTTCTGATATATATAAATAACCAAGCTATGGTTTTTAAGATGAATCATGCGATCACAATGATGTTTTGTCTCATCCAACGACTGCAATGGGAAGCTGCAAAGATGGCATACCTGAAGAGGAAAGAAGGGCAACCAGCAGAGCAGCTGCCATGAGAAGCTTCATAATAGTTGGCGAGATCTTAGCAGCCATCTCCCCTGCACACTTCACTACTCTAGCTAGCAAGAACTTCCCTTGTTGTTTTTTTTCTATCTGGGTCTGTTTAGTTGCTTGGGATAACTGGTGAGGATGGACTTGGAAGCTATTTATAGCCGCTTGGGCAGATTATTTAAATTGTTTTCTTATTGAGAGAAACTCTAGTGCACAAATCCATGGCAATCAATTCATGGATTTGGACTATTATTATACTCCCCATGAAATTTAGAGAAACAATCTTTGGAAATCAATGATCTTGGATTTGGATTGGGGTGTCACATATTGGTCTTATCTTCTTCTCCTCAACCTCCATCTCCATCTAATGGACTGGTTTTTCAAAGGGCGACACTAATGAACTCGATATTAACAACTCTTATGTGTACAATAAGCCAATAAAGAAGAAGTTGTCTGGTTAAAATTAAACTGGTACTTCTTTTCTCCTTTGACCGAAGATATATAATACATGGTTAATGGGTTGAAACATGGCATTAATGCCAAGGTCTTGATAACTAGAGATTTGTGGAATGGTATACCTATCAAATGTATTGCACCGTCAAGGGTCAATGGACATATGTCTTGATGACATAACAATGTTGAAACTCTCATCAGCATAGTGTTGGTTCTCTTGCTGATTTCTTTTGTTTACGGAGAAAGTTGCTATAAAGGAATAACGTCTCTATTGGATTTGAGCTGCATATCCACTCCTTCCAGTCTTCTGAACCCCATCTATATATTACTGCCATAAATATAATTTCTTCTTATCTTTTTTTCTTAGATATTTTTTTGAGAGAAAAATTTTACTATACTTGAGAATGTATTTCTTGTACACTTCTTGTCTTTTATTAGATGAGCACACTCTGCTCCTAATGCATAAGCTAATATGAACAGATGGCCGGTTGAATTCAACATAAATGCTTTTGATGAAAATTCAAAGTTGCAGATGTTCCTAAATGAGAAAGGCTGGAGAGTGAACAAACTAAAGGAAGTGTTCCCATTGTCCTTAGTTCTGGAAATCTTAAAATTCTCTGTCACTAGTGAAAGTTCTGAAGACAAGAGGATTTGGGTACCAGGTAAGTATGGAAAGTTCACTACAAAAAATGCTTATGAACACATAGAAGTAGCAAAAAGGAGATGGTTAGTGGGTCTCAAGAAACATGGAAGGAAATTTGGAATTGGCCAACCGAACCAAGAATAAAGATCCTATTGTGGAAATGGCTTGGGGAGACTACAAACAGGAGTTTACCTAAACAAATGCAACATCCAAGTGGAGCAGGCGTGCCAAATTTGTTCTGAGGAGTTGGAGGACCTCGACCATGCTTTCATTAAGTGTATCGGGGTAAACCACTTTGGAGAGATGTAACGCAGTATCTAATGTGGGAGGATATTCCGAAAGTTTGGGGGGACCTTGGGAGACCTCTGGTGCAGATGCTTATCAAGCAGGAATCCAAAGATCAGGTCCAGAAAAGAAGACTGTCATTGCCTATGTTTTGGAAGCTATTTGGAGGAGAAGAAACAAGCAAGTCTTTGAAAGAAAAGAGAATCTTTATAAATTAACCTTCAGACCTATCTTAGATTCAGCTCTTAAGTATGTTGAAGCCAACTTGTCAATCTATGAAAAGGCTAACACCCTCATTGAAAGGTGTCAGTTACAATTTAAATGGCCGCCTGGGCCAAGGACTTGTGGATCCCCTGCAAAGATGTAACAATATTTGTGGAAAAAACTAGAAAGTAGATGGTTATTTAAGGGGAATTTTGATGGAGCTAGAAAGGAAGGGCAGGAAATGGTTCACTCCGGAGCGTGGTATATAATTAGATGACATGGGAAAAACTTTGTTTGCATGAGCATCCTATCTAAATCTGTAAGGCCCTTGATTTTCACCTTGTTTGTTTAAATATATGTATGTGCGTATAAGTGTATACTTTTGATGTATAGATTATTGTGTATAAGTATTTATTGATATAAATTGTATGAACTAGTATTATTGAAATGTACATAGTGTATTCAAGTATATATATATATAAGTGTGTAGTATTATAATTTCTGCATAATTAAAGTAAGTCTTGTCGGCCAGTCGGCGTCCACATCGGTTGACGCTGACCAGGGGTAGGCGGCAATATCGATGGACGCCCATTTTGGATAGGCGACCATAGATATGGACGCCAATATCCCAAACCTGTTACAGTTTCAGATCCGGAAACGCCTCCGGAAATTGAGCCTCTTGTTTTGGAAACCCTTCCCAACGGCTCTGAGACTTGCCCTTTAACCTATCCGACCCCCAACCCTTTATAATATCCAAATTTCGGCCAGATCCATCCCTTTTGGCTCTTGGGTCAAAAACCTATCTTTTCTGTGCGAAAACCCTAACTTGAACCTGAAAGATCCGGCTTCGGGAGGCTTCGTCTGGCGATCTACATCGACTGGTGTCAACCTTGAACATCCGGGAACGACTCCCCACGCTGGTGTGCTGTGAAGATCAACAGGAGATCCGAAGGAGGAGGAATTTGGAGACTCTTTGGCACAGGCCGAGGAAGGCTTCTCCGGCTTAAATCGTCGGTTGTAGATTTTACAGAAGGCAAGTACCCCATTCACATCATCCCTACATGTGTCTAGTATGTCCCAGGAATTTTTTTCAGATTTTTCTCGTGTCCTGGAAACCCCCTTTCAAGTGATTTGTTGGCTTTCAGTCTGTGTTGTGCAGACAGGATATTAACGGCAAGATCCCTTGCCGCTAATATCATGTGTTGGCGGCATCATATAATGCCGTTAACCTTTAGACGGCTACCCCATGCCGTCTAGTTCTTCAGACTGCAACAGGGTGCAAGTCTGTCCTTATATGAACTAATTTTCGAGTTTTCCGCATGAGGATATACAGTAAAATTTATAATATGTAAAGATATGTTTGGTGTACTGTGAGTTATGTGCATTTTTGAAATTTCACTAATATTAGAATTTTTGGAATGTGCTACCAACAAAATTTAATCATGGAAAATGTTGTTTATGAAATATGTGTAGAATTTAATTTCCATAAATTTTTGTACATTGTTCATAAGATCTGATGCATGATATAAAAATTTGAGCAATTATAAATATCTGTATAGTTTATTAAATTTCGGAACCGAAAAATAGTTAATATGTCTAATCAATGCAGAAAAGTTAAGAATTCATGCGAAACTAGTTAAATTCCTAAAATTTGTGATAAAATTTGTACTGTCAGTATTATGTATGAAATAAATTGTGAATCCGAATAATGAAAATTTGTCTCAGTTTGACTATTTTACAGTTGATATCATCACTGTTAGAATTTTCAGAAAATATGTGTAACTCAGAAAAATGCAATTTTTGGTATGCATGATGTTGAACTGTGATAAATTTCTGGTTAATTTTCTGTACTGAACAGATGACAGTAGCTATATAAACTGTTTTATGTTAGGTATTAATTATTAAAATGCTAATATGATTAATGTTAATTTTGCAAAAATTTCAGCATGATTAGAATTGTTGTAAAAATTGATTAATACTGAAAACAGTAGTACCATGCTAGGTAATACTGAAGAATGTAAATGTGTGAACATGAGATGAATGCGTGATTATTTTATGTTTAGAAATGTGTGAAATTGAGAAAATGTATTAATGTGCCAATGGGTGACACTGCTACCTTAGAGGGCTGTGGAACTGTACTGTGGTAAAGTCCCCACGGGAAAGTTCAAAAGGTGTGATGTCCCATGGGCATTGGGATTAAATCCTGGAGGCGAACAAGTATCGCTGGTTAGGGTGGAGAGTGTTCTCCCGGTTCTGCGCAGTAACTAAGATTGATCACTGGAATGCCTAGGTGATTGATATGTGATGTGATTAGTGTGTGTCCTTCTAAAGTGGTTTGGGCTATGTGTCACGGCATTAAGAAAAGTGAAAATGTGTTTAGTGAAAGAAATGTGTAAATTGTGAACCTGTGTAAGTGAATATGTGTTCATGAAATTCTTATGAAAGCATGCAAAAATGATAAGTTCTTGTGAATGTGACATGATAGTAGTAAAACAGCGAGCTTTTCACTAAAATAAAAGTGTTAACCATGTGAAAACTTATCTTAGAATCCATGTTAGATTAGGGGTTATGAAATGTGTAAATATTGTGTAAAATGATCAACATGTGGCTTATGAATGATTGAATAAAATCAGTCTAACATAGTGAAAAGTATAGAAAGCATGTGATAGGATTGTTATTGTGTATAAAACTAAATCCCATGTGTGAAATGTGTAGAATCATGAATAGGTTTCTATTGAAAAGTTGTCACTTCCAGCATTATGTGTAAATGATATAGCATAAGGTAGGGAGATTACTTGATGCATGTATGTTTAGTGTGTTGGTGTTGCTTGTTGAGTTCTTTGAACTCATTCTTGCTTCGGCGTACAGGTGCAGACGTTTCTACTTCTTCCGAGGAGATCGTTAGGAGCGACTCGGAGCGAGAGTAGGAGAGATTGTTGTGGAGTTAGCATTTACTTTTCCATTACTTCATAGTATGTAATAAAGACTCTGCGTAGTCTCTTGTGGACAATGTATTTATTTTATTTCAGTTATGAATAGAGCTCTCTTCCTTCTATACGGACTGTGAATAGAATGTGGATGATGGAATAAGATTTCTTTTCAGTTCTTTAAATTCCGCTGTCATGAGATATATTATATTTGTGTATGTTTCAGCCTATTGTACTAGTGTTGGGTAAATGTCCCACTGTAGTGATACCTTTTATATCGACGTGGGTTGGTGGAACCGTACCGATATGAGAGGGTCGTTACAAAATCAGTCTACAATCCTCAAAGCGGGATCATAGCTGCAAAACTCTAGTGATGGTGCAGTTAAGTTCAAAGATCAAAACTTTGAAGGGCTAATTATAGAAGGAGACAATGCAGAAGTGGTCAGAGAGATTGTCGATCCAGGCAAAGACCTGTGGAGATTAGAGACATTGCAATAGAAATAAATTTAAAACTGAATGCTTGGGAGCTAAATACAGTAAGCTGATTGATAGAAGAGCAAACAACGGCGGATTGGCTGGCGAAACAAGCGAGGATTGCAAAATTTGATATCACCTGGTCGGAGGCCCTACCTGAAGAGTTGTCTACATCTGCAAGGAAGAAGAATCTAGGGCCTATTTCTCACAAAAGAAACCACCTTAATGCTCTGAATTGTCTTTTTGTGGCCGTGTGGCGGGTTAGGGGAGCAGAGGAGGGAAACTTGGCTTTTGTACGGGTCTTCTTGTTCTCGGAGCCGTTTAGTGCTCCACCCATCTACCAAAAAAAAAAGAAGGTCAACGCGATGAAAGTCCAATTTTCAAGTGTACTAATATTTTTTTTTTTTTCAACCTTCTTCCTTATTTCACTTGCAGCACATTTTGGTAGTTCCTCTAGTCAGAACATGTTAAAAATATTTTTTGGGGCTTCTTTATTGTACAAGATTTAGCACCATATTCTCTTTCCCTTAACACAAGGCTGGCACTAAAGATGGTGCCGTAACTGGGAGCTGAGAGATTATTTAGAAACAAAACTAAAAGACGTCAACAGACTTAATAATTAGACATTGAAACTAGGAATCCCTTTTGAGTTAGTATGTAATGATAATAAAGCAATTTAGTACATGAAATTTTGCAAGTGCTCACACATTTTGGAATCCAAATCTAAAAAAGTTTGTTTCCCGAGAATGTTTTTCTCATCTGGATATATGTCACAACAAGGATAATGATTATCCAAGGTGAATTTACAGACCCATGTCATTGGCAAAAATCTAAAGCTCCAAAAGTCTATAAATATCTCTCGGGTCCATCAACAGTTCAGTCAGTAAGTAAACTGGAGCTAACAAGTTAAGCACTTAAGAACACATCAAAATAACACATGTGAAGAGATCTAACAACACAATTGCAGATTGGCTAGCTGTAGAAGTCAGAAGAGTTAAATTTTATAATGATTAGACTTATGTCCTGTCTCAGGACCTCCACAAGATCTGCTATTAAGAAGTAATCCATATCGCAGGAATCTCTTAGAAGCCAACGTAGCCAGCATATCTTCCTCTATTCTTTTTCTTTTCCTGGTAATGTAGCGACTTTGTATTTTGTTTCTTGTCTCTGTTTTCTTTTCGGGTCAACTAATCACTTGGCCTTTAATCTATTTAAAAAAAAATGGAGCTAACTAGGGAACAACCTTATTATTGGCCATGTCTAACACCTTCATATTTAAGAGTCTTAATTTTAAAAAATTGTTGTTCACCATTAATTCCCCATCGCCTGCTGCAGCACCACTAGACGTCATAAGAGACTAATCTTGAGATGCCTTTTGAACACCAGCTAGCCAAGGTGGAGATGGACGTTGAGGAGAAGAAGATAGGACCAATGGGACACCCCCAATCCAAATCCAAGATCATTGATTCCTAAAGACCCTTTCTCCTAAATGTCATTGGGGGGGGGGGGGATATATATGGCAAATCCATGGAATATAATTAATTGCCAAGGTCCAAGGATTTGTGCATTCAAGTTTCTCTCAAGAAGAAAACAACTTAGAGATCCACCAAGCCGCTATAGATACCTTCCAAACCCATCTACCCAGTGAGCAAACTAATCAGACCCAGATAGAGAAGAACAGGTGTTGTCTAAAGCACAGAAGTGGGGGAGATGGCCGCTAAGATCTGGCCCATCACTGTGAAGCTTCTCATAGCAGCATCTCTGCTGGTTGCCCTTCTTTCCTCTTCAGATATGGCATAGCTTGGTCACTTATATCAGAGATTCTTCTGCACATGATCAACGAAGGCTAAAATGAGATTTTTCTTTTTTTCAATATTAAAACCACCGACATTTTCCATATATGTGTGTAACTTGGACAATCAAATCAAATTTTTCCTTCTTTTTTTTTCTCTTTTATGGTATATATCTATGCAGCCATGGCAGTATCGTCTGCGATGGTGGACTCATATCCATCACTACTTGGGATAATATTTGGGTAACATGTTTTGGAATATATGTGGTATTAACATATCATATGTTCATAAATGATGGTTCGTTTAATGTCTTGCATCTAACATATAAGATGGTGTAACTATCAACAGTACTTGTGCTGGCATCTCTTTGACTCCAATTACTGATCCTGCCAAACATAAAAAAAAAGAGAGAATTAATTGCAGGTCCCTAGCAGGGATCTGGCATTAATTTCGGATCCCTGTCAGCTTTTTCCAAGCCATGCGGTCTTTACTTTATGCAGGACTTATTTTTAGGTCCCTACTTTTTGTCTCCGTTATCTTCCCCCGTTATCTCACTGTGTGTAACCGTTATCCCAAAAGTGTGTAACTTGTTACCCAGTTACACATAACTGTGTTACACAGTTACACAGTTACCTAGTTACCCACTTACTCCGTTACCCAGTTACTCAGTTACCCAGTTACATACTTACACAGTTACACATGAAACTATGTAACTACATAGAAATTTTATAAGTTTGTAACTCTATAATTAGGGCTTACTTAATTACATAGTTACATAGTTTTAGAAGGATTTATCTAATTATTTTATAACCGTTATCCCAAAAGTGTGTAACTTGTTACCCAGTTACACATATAACTGTGTTACCCAGTTATCAAGTTACATACTTACACAGTTACACATGAAACTATGTAACTACATAGAAATTTTATAAGTTTGTAACTCTATAATTAGGGCTTACCTATTACATAATTACATAGTTTTAGAAGGATTTATCTAATTATTTTATAATCGTTATCCCAAAAGTGTGTAAGTACGTACTTACACAGTTACATATAATCTTTTAATTGTGTAACTTGTTACCCAGTTACACATGTAACTGTGTTATCCAGTTACCCAGTTACATACTTACACAGTTACACATGAAACTACGTAACTATATAGAAATCTTATAAGTTTGTAACTCTATAATTAGGGCTTACCTAATTACATAGTTACATAGTTTTAGAAGGATTTACTTAATTATTTTATAACTGTTATCCTAAAAGTGTGTAAGCACGTACTTACACAGTTATATATAAATCATGTAATTGTGTAACTTGTTACCCAGTTACACATGTAACTGTGTTACCCAGTTACCCAGTTACATACTTACATAGTTACACATAAAACTATGTAACTACATAGAAATTTTATAAGTTTGTAACTCTATAATTAGGGCTTACCTAATTACATAGTTACATAGTTTCTATAATTAGGGCTTACCTAATTACATAGTTACATAGTTTCTATAATTAAGACTTACCTAATTACATAGTTACATAGTTTCTACAATTAGAGCTTACCTAACTGGGTTCCATTCTACTTGACAATGGCTGTCGACAGCCAGGCTGTCGACAAACACTATCAGGACCCCATTTAAACTAATTTTTAATAGAAATGGAGTCCTTTTCATTTCAAAGCACACGGTCTCAAGATGCCAGGAGGAATCTACGTTAGCCCTCGAAAAGGAAAGATAAATTTAATCCAAACGTTCACATAATTTTAAAATATCCACCCCCAGACGTCAGAAAACCCAAACCGTTTATCTAACTTAAATTAGAATCTAGATTAGATTCATAGTAAATATCTATTAAAACCCAATCACGTGATTTTAATAGACATTTACTATTTAATCTAATCTAGGAGTTTATGTTAAAATCTTAAATATTAGATTAAAACCCAACCCTTCTATTAAAAATTAGTTTAAATGGGGTCCTGATAGTGTCTGTCGACAGCCACTGTCAGGCAGAATAGAACCCATGAGGCAGCCTAAAAATCTCAGAAACTCCCCACATGTAACTGGTGCTGTCTGTCGACAGCCACTGTCAGGCAGAATAGAACCCATGAGCAGCCTAAAAATCTCAGAAATTCCCCACATGTAACTGTGTAAGTACGTACTTACGTAGTTACACATTTTTGATATATTACGAATTAAAATAATTAGATAAATCTTTCTAAAACTATGTAACTATATATGTAATTAGGTAAGTCCTAATTATAGAGTTACAAACTTATAAAATTTCTATGTAGTTACATAATTTCATGTGTAACTGGGTAAGTATGTAATTACATACTTACATGTGTAACTGGGTAACACAGTTACATGTGTAACTGGGTAAGTTACACAATTATAGGATTTATATGTAACTGTGTAAGTACGTACTTACACACTTTTGGGATAACAGTTATAAAATAATTAGGTAAATCTTTCTAAAACTATGTAACTATGTAATTAGGTAAGCCCTAATTATAGAGTTACAACTTCTATGTAGTTACATAGTTTCATGTGTAACTGGGTAACTGTGTAACTGGGTAACACAGTTATATGTGTACTGGGTAACACGTTACACACTTTTGGGATAACGGTTATAAAATAATTAGATAAATCATTCTAAAACTATGTAACTATGTAATTAGTAAGCCATAATTATAGAGTTACAAACTTATAAAATTTCTATGTAGTTACATAGTTTCATGTGTAACCGTGTAAATATGTAACTAGGTAACTGAGTAACTGGGTAACTGAGTAACTGGGTAACACAGTTATATGTGTAACTGGTAAGTATGTAATTACATACTTACATGTGTAACTGGGTAACACAGTTACATGTGTAACTGGGTAAGTTACACAATTATAGGATTTATATGTAACTGTGTAAGTACGTACTTACACACTTTTGGGATAACAGTTATAAAATAATTAGGTAAATCTTTCTAAAACTATGTAACTATGTAATTAGGTAAGCCCTAATTATAGAGTTACAAACTTCTATGTAGTTACATAGTTTCATGTGTAACTGGGTAACTGTGTAACTGGGTAACACAGTTATATGTGTAACTGGGTAACACGTTACACACTTTTGGGATAACGGTTATAAAATAATTAGATAAATCATTCTAAAACTATGTAACTATGTAATTAGTAAGCCATAATTATAGAGTTACAAACTTATAAAATTTCTATGTAGTTACATAGTTTCATGTGTAACCGTGTAAATATGTAACTAGGTAACTGAGTAACTGGGTAACTGAGTAACTGGGTAACACAGTTATATGTGTAACTGGGTAACAAGTTACACACTTTTGGATAACAGTTATAAAACAATTAGATAAATCCTTCTAAAACTATGTAACTATGTAATTAGGTATGTCCTAATTATAGAGTTACAAACTTATAAAATTTCTATGTAGTTACGTAGTTTCATGTGTAACTGTGTAAGTATGTAACTGGGTAACTGGGTAACTGTGTAACACAGTTATATGTGTAACTTGGTAACAGTTACACACTTTTGGGATAACGGTTATAAAATAATTAGATAAATCATTCTAAAACTATGTAACTATGTAATTAGGTAAGCCTAATTATAGAGTTACAAACTTATAAATTTTCTATATAGTTACATAGTTTTATGTGTAACTATGTAAGTATGTAAATAGGTAACTAAGTAACTGGGTAACTGAGTAACTTGGTAACTGTGTAACTATGTAATACAGTTATATGTGTAACTGGGTAACAAGTTACACACTTTTGGGATAACGGTTACACACTTTGAGATAACGGGGAATGATAACGGGGACAAAAAGCAAGGACCTAAAAATAAGTCCTGCATAAAGCAAGGACCACATGGCTTGGAAAAAGCTGACAGGGACCTGAAATTAATGTCAGATCCCTGTTAGGGACCTCTCTCCCAAAAAAAAAAACTAGACAGTTGTAGGGGCTTGTTTTATTATATTATTTTTTTGCCGATTAACCCCAATTTTGACGGCTTAGCTTATTAAAAGATTTAACACATTGACAAATCGACGTGTTGTAGGGTTAATTGATTTAAGATATTAACTAGTTTAATGTCTCAGTGTTAAGATAATATTTTGTTAATGAGTTAAAATGTTATAATGTCTTAACGTATTGACTGCACTTATCTGAGGTGCTAATTAGTGCCTTAATGTGTTAAGGCTTAAATACCTTAATTTGTTATGACATCTCAAATCGTTAATGCGTTAGGATAGAGTAAAATTTTAATGAGTCGAGGCATTAACCGGTCTCAAGATTAACATTTAAAGTATTACTTTGTTAACACATTAACCAGTTAAAATGTTAACAAATTAATAATTTAAAACAATGTTATCATATTAAATATGTTAACAGTAGAGACTGAAAGAATAAAGTATCGACAAAAATAAGGTTCTAAAAATGCTCAATGTTTCAGCATTGATTGGACAGTAAATCAAGTCTAGGCGATAACTGTTTTTAGGAAAAAAAAAATTGTATATATACCCTCATATTCAAGAATTTATATGTTTGAAATCTATAAATTATATTTTATATCTCATATTCTATATACTTCATCCTACATATCTCTATCTTTTAATTTCATTTAATTAACCGGGTCACAATTGAATTAAGAGGATAAAAAATTACCTTGCTCTCTATAGCTCTAAAAAAAATTTAATCTCTCGGCCAGCTGATTACATGGACACGAGGGGCTGATTTTTTTAAATCTTGGAAATATAATATGTAGATTTTAAAATTATAATCTACATATTAATTATTGATATGTTGGGTCACAGACTCATATATCCTTGGAATATAAAGAAATACTTTATTAGCCTTTTGATGTCAGAGCTATTTAATTTTAATAAACTCGCCCTAGAAAAACCCAACTTTTCGGTTATTTAATTGTTAAAATATTTGTTCTCCCAACCTCACTTCTCGTGACAACCATGAAACTTACACCATCGCCACCCAGACCGTCTCAACAGTTCACCAGATCCACCATCGCCACCCAGACCAGCCATGGCAGCTCAAACCCTCTGCTCCGCCTTCTCCTCCTCCTTCTCGGGCCGCCCTCTCCACCCCTTCCGGAGTCCTTCCTCATCCGCCACTGGCTTCAGCAAGCCTCCTCGTTCCCTCACTATTGCCGCCGCCGCCGCCGGCCCGCTACTCCCCCATGGACGCAGGCTCCGCGCTGCTGTCATTGGCGGCGGCCCCGCCGGGTCCTCCGCCGCCGAGGCCCTTGCGGCCGGCGGCGTTGAGACCTACCTCGTCGAGCGCGCCCCCGCTGGCGCTAAACCCTGCGGCGGCGCTATCCCCCTCTGTATGCTCGACGAGTTCTCCCTCCCCGCCGAGTTGGTGGACCGGCGGGTCACCCGGATGCGGATCGTCTCCCCCTCCAACCTCGTCGTTGACTTCGGCAAAACCCTGAAGCCCGGCGAGCACATCCCCATGCTCCGCCGCGAGGTCCTCGACGCCTTTCTCCGCGAGCGCGCCCGCTCCCACGGCGCCGAGGTCGTCCATGGCCTCTTCATGGGCCTCGACCTTCCCGGCGACGGTGAGGGGCCCTACGTGGTGCGCTACATCTCCTCCCCGGAGACGGCGCAGCAGACCCTCGAGGTGGACGTGGTGGTCGGCGCTGACGGCGCCAACAGCCGGGTTGCCAAGGCGATCGGCGCTGGCGACTACGCGCAGGCGATCGCGTTTCAGGAGAGGATCCGGCTGCCCACGGAGAAGATGGAGCACTACGAGGACCTGGCGGAGATGTACGTCGGCGGCGATGTGTCGCCCGACTTCTACGGCTGGGTCTTCCCCAAGTGCGACCACGTGGCGGTGGGCACCGGCACGGTGGTGGCCAAGCCCCAGATCAAGAAGTACCAGGCGGGGATCCGGGGGCGGGCGGGGGAGAAGATCACCGGGGGAACGGTGATCAAGGTGGAGGCGCACCCGATCCCGGAGCACCCGCGGCCTCGGCGGGTGCGGGGGCGGGTGGCGCTGGTGGGCGACGCGGCGGGATACGTGACCAAGTGCTCCGGGGAGGGCATCTACTTCGCGGCCAAGTCTGGGCGGATGTGCGGGCAAGCGATCGTGAGGGCGTCGGAGGGGGGCAGGAGGTGCGTGACGGAGGGGGATCTGCGGCGGGAGTACTTACGGCGGTGGGACGGGGAGTACAAGGGGACGTTCCGGTTCCTGGACCTGCTGCAGAGGGTGTTCTACCAAGACGACGCCGGGAGGGAGGCACTGGTGGAGATGTGCGGGGACGAGTACGTGCAGAAAAGGACCTTCGAGAGCTACCTGTACAAGCGCATCCAGCCGGGGAACCCATTGGAGGACCTGAAGTTGGCATGGCGGACGGTCGGCTGCCTAGTGAGGGCGCACATCGTCGGCGAGGAGATGGAAAAGCTGGCGATGGCAGAGAAGATTGCAATGTAGAGTAGACTGGTGTAGTAGCGAACATGATCCCCCTCTGTCTCTACGGGGGGTGTCCCCTGGAACCTGATGCAGAAGATGGATGGATCGATCCTACTGCGATCAACGGTGATGTGAACAAAAGCTCTACTTTTTGCTGCTTCTATGGATCGATGTCTGAGCTTTACTTGCTGCTAAAATGTCATGCAAGAAGATTCCCAATTTGTGGGCAAAGCATTGAACAGATGCAAAATCCTAACCAAATTTATCTTTTGGAGCTTACATTGTAGTCTTGCAGAGCTAGTGATGAAGACTTCCTTGTTGCGAATGAATGCATTGCATGCTTGTTCACGAGGAGAGTCCCCATGTTGGGGTGATCATGTTATGATCTTTTCAAGAGTTTTCCAGGGCTTCAAGCTGTCATTGTTGGCTGCACTAACCGGCATAGATGTAGGCATCTGCAGAATTTGGCAGAAATATGGTGCTTTGTTTGTTGTTGATCCAGTGGGTAAGACTAATAAGTTGATTCACATGCTTGCCTTTATTGTTGCTTATTACAATAAAGTTTGATGAAGATTGTAAGACTAACAAGACGAGACTTATCAGGCCTTTTCAACCAATGGAATTCTAATCTTTGCAATTCACATCATCTTTATTGCAAGATTAGACTTGCAATAAGCATTTCTCTGAATAAATAACCCTTCTTTGTTAAACCATCGTCATTCCTATGTCAAGGTCATAAAGATTAAGCAGGAGTTTCTCCAGACTGCCAGACCTGTTCAACTTCTTCACACTGGCAAGATTCAGGTGTGACCCATGCTAGGTGAACTCTACCAAGGTCTCCTAGGAGACTGATCCTGTCCTGCTTAACATACCATTCATATGGGTGCTAGAATTCCAGTTGCACTTTAATCCTGTATGGCTGAGGTTCCAACTCCAAGTCTTGAGCAATAAAGATCCTGGAACTGGATTTATGTATTCTGTAAGGAACGCCCTCTTTCTGTGTATAATAATGGCCTTGTTCCAAACTCAGTTCCTCCGTAGAAGAATTTGTATGATCTGGATTTGCTGTCCTCCATCTGGATTCATCTAAACTACCCAGCTTAATCCTACTCTAGCCTACTTAAATCCTTTGAAATCCGACTAAGACCGAACTTGTTAATACCTGGGAACGAGCTTGAGTCATTGAACGAGTCAAAGGACACTTCACATGCTAACTTATGTTGTTAAATGAGGTGCTGCTATTCTTAAGGATGCAGATTGTAGTCTTCTCTGTGCAAGATGTGACTTCTTCCACTGTACTATCAGCATTGTTTGTGAGCTCAGTGATTCTGGGTCTATAAGCATCTTCAGTATTGTTTGTGAGCTCAGTGATTGTTTGGTGCTTATCTCTTCATCAATTCTTCTAAGAGAAATGCTACTTGCACATCTGTTTACACGTCGGACGCATTTCCCTTCTCCTAATGCTCTAGTCCCTTGGGTCTTTACCTTTGGATTAATCTCAGGACCTCCATAAATCTTCACTTCCAGTGTAAGAGAGTGCAATAGATTTGCCAATGTTTTTGTAGTACTTGCATTGATCGTAGATCCTCTTTCGTACCTGTGATTGTTCAGAGTGAGGCTTCTCTGGATGGATATGGCCTAGCTCATCTTCCTTTTGATGGGTTTTCTTTGACAGATTTTTCATCCTTAATGTTGTATGTCCTCTTGTAATATTTGCATGTTTGGCCGTGCTAGGGACTCGTTTCCTTCCCCTCGACTCTAAGGATAGTGTTGGCACGGCAAACTCTAGTTCGGAGAGAACATTCTCATGTGGTTTATTTATATATACTTACTTTGTCGAACCAGATATAATGATCTATCAGTAGATTATAATTAATAAACTAGTACGTATGAGCTAGCTAGTAAAGAAACATAAATATATTGTGTCAAAAAAAAAAACATAAATATGACCCAAGAGTCTATGGAATTTTGTCCACAGCTTGATCGATTATTTTAGTTGGAAAATTTTGAATTAAGTTAAGCATCCAACCTGATATTCTAACATCGTGGACCATTTTGCCCCCCAAATGTGAAAGGTGGCTCCGTGTGAAAACCTCCCAAGCCGAGAGCGTCGAGCCTCAGGATGATGCGTCTTGGCCGTCTACAACGGTCACTAGTTATAGTTCAGAAGACAGAGACCGGAAGGAAGCTATTTCTTCTTCCGCGGCGGCAATGGAGGGGGGGAGGCTGGAGGCGGCGGCGGCGGGTCTGTGGGAGGAGGTCAGGGAGCTGAGCCTTGGCACCTCCTCCCGCATCGACGTTCTCGACGCCCCGCCGTCCCCTCTAGCCTTCCTTCGCGACTACGTCTCCGCCAATAAGCCCTGCCTCGTCCGCGGCGGCGCCGCCCACTGGCCAGCCGTCGCCCTCTCCCTCTGGGCCAGCGATTCCTACCTTGTTTCCGCCTTCGGCGCCTGCCGCCCCGTGACCCTCCATCTCACCCCTGACGGCCGCGCCGACGCCCTCGGTCCGCTCCCCAGCAGCGACGAACCAGATCGCCGCTGCTTCGCCTCGGCCTGCGCCCGGCGCGTGCCCTTCGCCGACGCCCTCCGCCTCGTCGCCGCCTCGGGGGGCAGCCCGGCTCCCCGAGTTGTGGCCTACGCGCAGGAGCAGAACGACTGCTTCCGGACGGCGGAGGAGTACGGATCCTCCGCGCTGGCGGCCGACGTGGAGGGGGACGTGACGTGGGCGACGGCGGGGCTGGGGTGCGCGCCGGAGGCGGTGAACCTCTGGGTGGGGAGCGGGAGATCAGAAACCTCATTTCACAAAGACCACTACGAGAACCTCTACGCCGTCGTCACAGGCGAGAAGCACTTCCTCCTCCTCCCGCCCACCGACGTCCATCGCCTATACGTCCGCCCCTACCCTGCCGCCCGCTACGTCCCCTCCGACGCTGACGTAGAGGTGGAAGAACTGCTGGATCAGGAGCTCAAGCTGGAGATGGAGGAGCCAAGAAGGTATGTCCCCTGGTGCAGCGTCGATCCGTACCCGAGGACACCCGAGGAGGCATTAAGGGCGAGGGAGCTGTTCCCGCTCTACTTCCAGGGACCGCGCGCGTTCCAGTGCACCGTCAGAGCTGGGGACATCCTCTACCTGTGAGCAACACCGCTGTCCCTTCCGCCACCGGCAGTCGTGTCGTGTACATTTCCTTCCCCGACAGGGTCGGCAAGTGTTTGCGTTTTTGCCCCTGAACGGATTCTTGGCGTGTTCGCAGGCCGAGCATGTGGTTCCACCACGTGAGGCAGACCCCCGACAGCAGCGGCCGGACCATCGCTGTCAACTACTGTGAGTAGCAGCAGCCGCATAAACCTTCCTCTTTGCAAAAGCCCTTCCATAGCAGAGAGCATTGCCATGATCCTCCAGAAACGTTGACGCCGGCACTTCTGGATTGCGTTAAATGTTTTGGCAGGGTACGACATGCGGTTCGACATCAAGTACGCCTACTTCAACTTCTTGCAGAGCATCGAATACCCTTCCGCCTGCTGTTCGTCGAGAGATGCTGGGCAGTCTGAGGAAGACGATGACACAAGCCACGGTCGCCGGCATGTCGCATATGACAGACGTGAGGTCGTCTCCGACGATGCCAACGACGGCGAGTGACCCAGCTGCGAAGACCACCTGGTAAATTAAACGTTGCAACTGGGTATGGACACACTCACCAGGGGCATTACGGCGTTAGGATTTCTGATTCTAGTTCTAGTCCGCCATTCCCTTTGTACCACAAGATCATAGCTTTACCCCCTCTTCTTCGAACAAAAGCTACAGTTTTTACTCGAACAATTTAGTACCCTTAGTTGGCCAACTCTGGGAAGCACTGATCCGAATAGTTCCACTTGTCAGAATCAACTGGCAAACAGGCATCGCGTTCTTGTTATAACCCGGAGTTCGGTTCTTCTCAGTATCCTGCAGAACCCAACTCCAACAGTCACCAAACATCAGGCGCCACACTGTGCAGTATTCTTAAGAAATCGGATAATTCTCTCCACTTTCCGATTAAGCAAGTCACCCTAGTTCTTTTTACACCTCCCTTCTTTTTCACCTTCCGTCAATCACCCCATTGCTAACTTTCTTAAAATATATATATATAATAGAACCAAACTCGTTGCTTCTTCCTTCTCTCCATGGGCATTTTTATCTCCTCTTATATTAATATTTATATATATAATAATAATAATAATTTTCATATATTTTAGGATAGTTTAACACGTTAAAGACAGAGTAAGATGCATCGTAACTATTTAAATAAAATCAAATTAATTTATTTAGATTTATTTGAGATTTTAATTTTATATCTAAATGATGTCTAATTAAGGTAAAATTGTAAACATAAGTTAATTGGAATATAATAAAAGTTATGGTGATTTTAATTTATTTTTTTAGAATAATATGTTGTCCAATGAAAATTATTTTATAAAGGAGAAATTAACTAGAAGTTTCTAATTGTAATATGGAGGTCTTTACTGTAACATGATTTAACATATACTGTAACAGGCAATAACACTTACTGTAATGAGTTACAGCTTTGTCAGTGACTAGAAAATAAGTCAAATATTTATTATGGATTTTTAATTAATTTACTCTTTTATAAATTAATAAATTAATTTAATCTTATTATCTGTGCACCAATAATTCTTAATATTCTCATATTTAGAATCAACACATTTTTCTGAGAATTATAGTGGTTTTAGATCTTTTTTCGTTACTCAAGTTCAGTAACATCTTATCGGAGTGTGTACGTCTGAAAAGAGAACGGGAGGTTATGTTAATAATATAAAATTATTTTTAAATCGAAAGTCGAAGTTGACCAATGTATATAAGTGGTACGTAACATTTCAAAATATAATATTAAAATATTAATATGATATTAAAAATTGAAAGTGATAATGATTCTTACACGAGACATGATCATTTACATTATATATATATATATATATATATATGTTCACACATCAAAACATAGATAGATAGGGATTAATCTCTATAGTTTAAATAAAAAAATTCACATCTCACACCCATAAATACTACAATACAACCATAATAGTGGTTAGTTTTTGGTAAGATAGTATGACATGTGGATATGATAGTATTACATGTGGATACACTCATAAATACTTGGATACACCCATAAATACTACAATACAACCATAACAGTGGCCACTTTTCATACTACGAATTATGGTCACTGTTATGGTTGTATTCAGGTGTCATATTGTGTTCATAGAAAGTGACATTTGTTATGGTTAATTGTGATGTTGATGGGTGTACTATATAGTACTTATGAGTGTATTCATGTATCATTCACAAAAAAATACTACAATTCTGTTATTCAAACTCAGTGACATTCTGTATGAGCGCACACATCTAAATATCGTACAATGGTTATATTAATAATGTAAGAGTATCTTTAAATCAAAAGTAATCATATTTTATGTAAATGATCATGTGTCACGTAAGAATTATTGTCACTTTCAACTTCTCAATATCATTTTATTATTTTAATATTATATTTTAGGATGTTATATTCTGCTTATATGTGTTAGTCAACTCGACGATCGTCAACAACTCGCTGTTAAATTTGACACATTCTACAATGAGTTGGATCCCACCTACATACATTGGTCAACTCTGACTTTTGATTTAGAGACACTTATATATTATTAACATAATCTCATGTATTCTTTTTAGACGTACGCACTTCGACGGAATGTCATCGAAATTGAGTAACGAAAATGAGATATAAAACTATCATAATTTTTAGAAAATTTTGTTGATTCTAGATATGAGAATATCGAGAATTATTGATGTACGACTAATGAGATTAAGTCGATTTATTAATTTTTAAAGTAATTTTCACTTGACAAAATGTTAATCCAAAAAATATATTAAAATCACCATAAATTTTATTATATTTCAATTAATTATGTTTAGATTTTTACACCGTTTATATATAAAATTAAAGTCTCAAATAAATTTAAATGAATTAAGTTAAATTTATTTAAATAGTTATGATATATCTTTTTTTTTGTAACGAGGAAACTCCGCCTCGTGTGATTTTGTGGGCTCAGAGATTGGTGTTCGTGAACCCCAAGGTCAGAACTTGGCAGCTCCTACTTTCCGTGTACCGTATTGCCCTTACCCCACTTGACCAGGAAACCCCGGATTTACACACCTCGAGGATTGCATGTAAATCAGGTAAGCCCCCCCAGGAATCGAATTCGGGACCTCTTGCTTTTAAGCAAGAGTTCTAACCGATCGATCCAACCGAGGTCCTCAGTTATGATGTATCTTACTCGGTCATTAATGTGTTAAATTTTACTAAAATCTACAAATTTTATCATTATTTTAAATATAAATATTATATAAAAAGAGAAAAAAAATAACATGGAGAGAAGGAAAAAGGCTATTTATATATATATATTTTAAAAAAAGTTAGTAATAGGGCTGATCCGTCATTCCCTCTGCTGCAAGAGACACGTGAAACGAGAAAGAATCCAGGCGTGCCCTGAATTCTTTGTCCATGTCGGAAGTAGCCCCCTCCTGCGGGGGATCCCATTTCATGTCGGAAACAGGAGGAACGGAGTTCCGTGCAATGTTTATGTCCTGATCCATGTCGGAACAGTCTCCTTCTCCGGCCGGGACAGTAGCTATGCCCTCGGTGCTCCCCGGCTTCTGTAGAGAGAGAGAGAGAGAGAGTGAGAGAGAGAGAGAGAGAGAGTTCTACTCGTAGCTCTTCCAATCCTTGCAATCAAACCCAAGGAGATCGCTCTTACTCTTCCTTCTCTGCTCTCTGGATTGCCAAGCTAACCATCGGCCATGGGCAACGCCGTCGGCCGCAGCAGCCGCAGCGCCAGGCCAGACGTTCCTCTCCTTTGCTCGCGTCTCGGCGCCTCCCCACCGGCGTCCTTCTCCGCCGCCCGCCCTGCGTCGACCCCTCGCGCCGCCGCCCCCTTCTCCTCGGACTGCCCCAAGGACGAAGACTCCGGCGTTGACCCGCAAGTACCATCAAGCCCACCACCACCGGCGACGGCGACTACGACAACAGCAGGAGCACCTGCACCTCCATTGCCAACATCTCTAAGATCTTCGTGGCCCTTGTTGGAGGAGGATGAGGATGCGGCGGAGCTCCGTCACTGGCCCCCCAACCGGTTCCTGGAGATCGAGTGCAACTTGCTGAAGAACGTCGAGAACTCGAGCGCCATGCGGCGGCGACCCAAGTAGCTGCCGGATTAGAACCACCCCTGCCCCTGCCCCCCCGCTCGAGTCCAAATTCCCGTGGCATGGCTTACCATGCGGTATTCTATCCCCTCCATAACATATAACCATTCTTCACGTATATTATTCCATAAACTTTTGACCCCCTTTGTTGTTCTTGGATAGGGTTCTGATATATTAATAGAGACAATTTAACTTGAGTTGTTTGAGTAAAATAAACAAAAGTAAATAGGAGTTTTATCTGCTAGTAATTGATCTGATTTTTTTTTTCAAAGTGGGATAAACTACTATGTGTCGAAGGCATCTGTCACCGCAAAGTTTGATGATGATGCTAGTACACAATTTTATGGGGTCGTTTCATATTGAGATATATTGAGAATAAATTAAAAATATTTTATTGAACATATTTTTACTTTAATATTAATATATCTCGATACCAAATATGATCTATGTTCTTGCCTTTTGTTTGAGTTCTTTCTTAATTAGTTGACGAGTTCGAATGATTAATTTTAACATGTTGGGATCAATTAATCAAACATCTACGAATTTTTAGTCGTCCAAGAACCCTTTGATCTCACAACGCAAAGCTTTATTTTACGTCCTGTTGATTTTTTTTTGTCTCTCCTCATACATACGGGTAGCGATGCTTGCCCCTTGGGTTTTAGTCTTAGGTAGTGTCATTGCCGATATCTCTTGTCGATTTGAGTTTACAAAATAAAAATACTTTTCTTTTCAAAAAAATTATTCTCATGTTCGTTTCGAAATTCAGCAATTTATGGTACGTCAAATGGAGGAAAATATTTTGAAATAGTTTATGGCATAGTAAACTTAAGAAATATAATATTCTACGATATTCAACAATAATTTGTGACAGACCAATTGACTCTAAAACCTCACACTGAGTATTTGTGGACTACCTTATATGTGAATTTTGGGCATCCTCACTCGCAAACAAGGGATTTAGGGAAGTAACATATTTGAATATTATAATCACCCTCATCCCTTTTCTTGATATATATTAACATGTATAATGAGTGATGCATGGGTCTCGATATCTTGTTCTGAACTGATGGCCCACTTAAGATCTCGACTTAGTCTAGTTGGACGTCATCAATCTATTAGACGATGTGAATCCAGAAGGAGGGAAAGCCCAAGAAGAGTCCTACTCGAACTAGGACACACATTAGTAGTCAAAGTCCAATCACAATTGGTCCAACGACAGACTTCGAACTCCACCACAACTTTCCCTCTATGTTGAGAGTCTAAATAAAGATATTGTCTTCCAACCCCACTAGTCTCTTCGCTGAGAGACTAGCAGTACTCTAAGGGGTTTTCTAGTTTGGTCAAGACATAGAATTTCAGTCGACTTGCAGTTCTGTGTCTATAAAAGCAATCCCTTAGCCACAAGTGAAGGAGCAAGATTCTAGATCCCAACTATAGATTTTGGCTTAACATGCATCTCTCTCTCTCTCTCTCTCTCTCTCTCTCTCTCCTCTCTCTCTCTCTCTTCTCTATATGCTTTACTTTCTTTTGGTCCTCTTCTCAAATTGACTTCTGATTTGACCATTGGAGAGTCGGCCTCAAGAACTCCTTTTTCAAAATTGACTTCTAGTAGGTCGAACAATGTCAATACCGACATATGCGGCATCAGTAGCTTCATTTTCTCCCTCAATCAACTAATCTTAAGTTTGTCATCTCGAACCCCCCCCCCCCTAAAGTCGATATGCAATGATCTTGATAGGTTCCAGACCAACCTCACCATTGATGATGTATGTGGAAAACAAAGTGCCAGTCATTGCTCCAACTAAAATCAAGGAGATTGTTCGCTCAAATGACATCGAAGTTCAAGATGTCGAGGTGAATATTGGGGTTGAAAACAATAACCCCGCAGTCTCCACCGAGCAATCCCACGCCCTCTCATGCCAGGTTGGCGACCTCGGAGAGGTTGTGAAAGGATTAGCAGCACTATCGGAGCTTGTGAGCACCCTCTCCTAGTAGCTTGAATCATTTGCCCATGCAAAGGATCCTCCAGAGCTCGCCTCGGTACCTTCCAAGGCAGTGGCTCAAGTGCATCTCTCTCCTCCTCCTCTAGTGGGGATCCTGAGACCGCAGCATCGAGCAGCACTCTGCCTCCTTCACCTGGAACTGACTTGGTATGACTTGTTTTAGTTAGTCAACCCTCGACTCTCATAGCAATAGTCTCTATCCTTGCCACTGTCAACCTGGCGAAGAAGCTCGAGGAGATGCAAAAAGAGGTCCAACGTCTGGCTGGACAACTCCCTAGCTTAGCTTCCCTAACAGTCCAACACCTTCGATCTTCCTTCACCGAGAAGATCTTGTCGACATCACATCTCGGGCACCTTGAGATGTCCAACAAGAAGGCAATGATGGCACGACTGACTTGACAGATCATCTGAATCATTTCAACCCTTTCCTCTCTTTTCATGGAGCATTATATGGCGTGAAGCGCTAAGCGTTCCCAACTCTCCTTGAGGGTGGCATGCCAGCATGGGTCATTACATTCACGAAACTCCATCCTGAACTTCCAGGCTCTTAGGATGAAGTTTTTAAAGCACTTCATGAGGTACATGCGCCCCGGCCAATGTAGTACTTTGTATATTTTGATTATCACAAAACACTCATTCTTATTCATGTTTATAAGATCACGAAGCACTAATTAAGATAAACAAAGCACTATTAATATCTATGTTAATGATCCAAATATTTGGTTTTATGATAATAATTTATGGTCTAATTTGTATATAAGTGGTGCAGCTCTAAAAATGTCAAAGTTGTCTAGGATGTGACATTACTGTGACGGAACGCCTCGGCCAAGCCCGTTAAACCGATAACGTACTTGATCCGAGTCCGCCTCCACGAACGGGCCGAAGCCTCGCAAGGGATACCAAACCACAGTCCGTGTAAACACAAAGGAACACCACACATTATTATATATATATATATATATATATAATATCACAAGTTACATAGCCATATTTCACAAAACTGAAAAGAAGTACAAGAGCCTGGGGCATACCCCGAGGTACAACTGAAGAAAATAACAAAGCTAGCTACACTACACTGCTGGAGCTGCTACTACACAGCTGGAGGTACTGACCCTGCACCGCTACGACGCGGCTCCGAACTGGACGACGGTCGAGAAACGTCCTCCTCGCTCTCACCTGTGGGGGTAGGGGTGAGCCTCGCTAGTCACTGGCTCAGTAGGGAACTCCCCTAAAACCGAGCAAACCAAAAACCACAGGTACAAAGCTATAAAGAGTACCAACAATTTATAGAACAGCTAAACAGGTAATTAAAGCTGTAAAAGTACTCACCGTTTGCCAACTAGGTAAAATAACAATATTAAATAAACGGCAAACCCAAACAGGTGTACAAGCTAAAGTAGAGACAGCCAAACACGAGTCACGTGAACTGGTTCGCGACACCAGAAACTGACTCGGACAAGCTAACACAGGTCTACCTCTCAGTCTCGCAGCCACGGACGAAAGGTCCAGCTGCCACTCCACGTGAAAAGATCAAGCAACTGTGGAGACCAACTAAACACCACCACCTGCGGACCACACGGTCACAGGCCCATGCCTGACACCTCTGGAGATCCTGGCCCGGAACTCTCTAGAGTGAGGCACTGGAAAAGGACTAGCTGGAGTCCAGTACGTCTACTAGTGTCCGTACCCCCAACTACGAGCACGCTACAAGTGACTAAAGATAAACACAAGTATCACTGTCCCATTGTCGTCTTTCCCTCAGCCGGACGTACAACTCTAGCACAAAAGTGAGGGTGTCTAGGTCAGACGACACAGACCTCGACGGTACAACACAAGTACCGGGACAAAGCCCTGAGGTAACAACCTGGCTCACAAAGAACCTGGGGCACCCAACTGGAGAGGTAACCACGGTAGGCATCGTACTACTTGCCACGTACACAAAACCACGTGCACGTCACACACAAACCACGTGAAACATCACGTAAACCTCAAGTAACAACGGTCCATCACACGTGAACCCAACTGGTCTCGCGTGAACAACACGCAGCCACGAAAGTAAATAACTAACTGCATACCTTGTATGCTAAACACGGGAACTATGTGCACTCAGTGCACCACAAGTGTCTACGCACCATTCATTATCGACAAATATCTCAAATAGTCTTTTCTGCTTATATTCAAGTAGGCGGCCACATCAACTGCCGCTTACAGGGAGTAGACGGCAATGGATATAGCTGTTTATATCCTGGCTGATAAGACTAGCGTCAATCGATGTTGACGCCAAGATCTTCAGCCTCTAACCCTGCAGAAACCCTAAACCGATTCTACAGGTTTTATAACCGTTAAAACAACGGAAAGACATACAGAAGCAGTTCCTTTAACATACATGAATCCTCAACAATCCAATACAGCATGCTTTACTGATTAAATCGTCAAACACCCATTAACCCCGCATGGTGCAACTTAATCCGAAAATGCATTAAACATGCCGATTCAGGTGGTTACATCGTGTTTTAATGTTCTACGGAGCTAACAGGTTCGTCCCTACTCAGAACACGCTTAAATCTCCTGAGATCTCTCGGTTCACATCGAACCCTCCGCGAGTTCTCACGAGAATTGCACCACACCACGGTTTTTTTCTCGCGCAATTCGGCAACGCCACGCGTCCCACGATCCTCCAACCACCCTCAGTGCCTGTTGGAAGCTTTAGAAACACGGGGACGTGAAACTGGGGCAAGAGGAGAAGAGAGAAAAGGTGGGAAACCTGCTCTCGGGTGACCCTTTACCTGCAGAATTCTCAGGTTGGCGTCAACCCTCTGCTGCCAATAGCAACCGCCATTATAAACGTCCAATCTTGTGCCGCCAAGTTCATGCAGTCAACGGCACACACCTGGACGCCAACTCCAACTGACCTGCAGCAGGTCCTATTTCATTTCAGGACCAAACCTGCACTTCACCTGAACAAACCACACGCCCACACCATACTCCACATAACCAATTCACATTGGCCTCACAACGGCCACCACATCCACAAAACACATGATCCGCATGGATCCGAAAAGCACGCGACGTTACATTACTATCATCTAAAAAGAAAATTTCGACCTCGAAATTCATAACACAACTCAAAGTTAAACAAGTTAAACATACACACCTTACAAGCACTACATCTAAAAAGAAAAAACAACAACTTATTCAAACAGATAAGGATACCTTTAGCCATTTCCCCGGCTAACTCCCAGGTGTCCTCACCACCCAACTATTTTCCCATCTCACTTTTACCAACTAGATTTCTTTATTCCGCAACTTATATCTTTCGATCCGTGACTGTACCGGATACTCTGGCATAGTCCTATCCGGCCTCAGGTCACCACCTTAATAACTGATTATTTGAGTTGGATCCTCAATACACTTTCTTAACATAGAAACATGAAATATATCATGAACATTCGCAAAATTTGCTGGCAAATCCAGCCTATAAGCCATTTCCCCAATTCTTTCAATTACCTGGAAAGGTCCCACATACCTCAGGCTCAACTTTCCAGTCTTACCGAATCTCATAATACCTTTACTCGGGGAAACTCTCAGGAAAACAAAATCTCCCCCCTCAAACTAAAGTGGTCTTCTCCGATTATCCGCATATTTTTTTACCTGCTTTGGGTGCCTGCAATTTTTCTTTAATAAGCTTCACTATTTCAGTGGTTTGCTGATGAATCATTCAGAACCCACTAACTGCCTTTCTCCCACTCATGCCAATTCAATGGGGTTTCTACATGGCCTTCCATATAAAACTTCATACGGTGTCATTCCAAGACTGGTATGATAACTATTATTATAGGCAAACTCAACCATTCCCAAATGAGCTCCCAGCTACCTCCCCAAACTAAACAACAAGCTCGCAACATATCTTCAATCGTCTGAATAGTCCTTTCTGTCTGACCATCTGTCTGGGGATGATAAGCGGAGCTATATCTCAGCTCAGTACCAATCACTTTCTGCAGACTTCTCCAAAAACAGAAGTAAATCTTGGATCTCTATCAGACACAATAGTCTTCGGAATACCATGCAGTGGAACAATTCTATCAAATAAATATTTGCCAACCTTCCACTGTCCAAGACATACTCACTGCCACTAATCTGCACACCTTGGTTAGTCTGTCAACAAACACCCAAATTCCATTATGCCCTGAAACTGATCTTGGTAAGCCTGCCACAAAGTCCATAGCAATATCATCCCACTTCCACTGTGGAATGGGTAACAGTTGCAATAGACCTCCAGGCTTTTGATGTTCTGCCTTAATCTGTTGACAGATAGCACACCTTGCAACAAAACTCTGCTATTTCCTTTTTCATGAGAGGCCACCAAAAATGCTTTCTTAAATCATGGTACATTTTAGTACTACCCGGGTGGATAGTGTACCGAGATTATGAGCCTCTTCCAACACTCGCTGCTTTACCTCTCTTCAGCTGAACAAACAACTTGCCCTGAGAGACCACACAATTATCATCTATGGTACTCCTTCCATTTCACAATTTCAGCTAAATTCATATCCGCTCTTGAGCTTCAACAATCTGCCAGTACAATGACGGCTCTACAGCACTAGCAGCTAGTATTCCTTTGCTGACTACTAGGCACATACAAGGAGTTCTCCACTATTTCTTCATACAACTTCCATTCTTTAATCATCATCAGATTAATATATGCTTTCTGCTGAAGGCGTCTGCTACAACATTGGCCTTACCGGATGGTAAGCCAAACTGAAATCATAATCTTTAAATACTCATCCATCTGGGCTGACGAAGGTTCAAATCTTTCTGCGAGAAGATATACTTCAAGCTTTTATGATCTGTAAAGATCTCAAATCTCTCGCCATACAGATAATGCCTCCACATTTTCAAGGCAAAACAAACTGCTGCCAATTCCAAATCATGAGTGGGGTAATTCTCCTCTGCCGGCTTCAATTGCCTAGACGCATAAGCTATCACTTTGCCAGCTGCATAAGCACTGCGCCAAGTCCTCTCCTTGAAACATCTGTATACAACACAAAACCACCACTCCCTGCCGGTAATGTCAATATAGGTGCTGATGTAAGTCTTTTCTTTAATTCCATGAACTTTTCTGACATTCACCGGACCACACAAAAGGTACACCTTTCCTGGTCAACTTAGTCATAGGTGCTGCAATCTTAGAAAAATCCTGAATAAAGCGCCTATAATAACCTGCTAATCCCAGAAAACTTCTAATTCAGTTATCGTCTTAGGCACTTTCCCATCTCATCACTGCTTCTACTTTACTGGGTTCACTGCTACTCCTTTAGCTGAGATAACATGACCCAGAAATTGAATTTCTTTCAACCAGAATTCACACTTATTGAATTTAGCAAATAATGGTTATCTCTTAACAATTGCAGAGTAAACTCAAATGAGCTACATGCTCCTCTTCAGATGCTGATAAATCAAAATATCATCAATAAAGACCACAATGAATTGATCTAAATATGGATGAAAAATTCTATTATCAGATCCATAAAACCTGCAGGAGCATTAGTCAACCCAAATGACATAACCCAAACTCATAATGACCATATCTGGTTCTGAAAGCTATTTTATCATATCTTCCTCTTTAATCCTCAACTGATGGTACCGGACCTCAAATCAATTTTAGAAAATACCTTTGCTGATTGCAACTGATCAAACAGATCATCTATTCTTGGCAACGGGTACTTATTCTTAATGGTCACATCATTTAACTTTCTGTAATCAATACACATCCGAAAACTTTCATTTTTCTTTTTCACAAATAGAACCGGCGCTCCCCACGGGGAATGACTGGCCTAATAAACCCTTTCTGCAGTAATTCTTCTAACTGCTTTTTCAATTCTTTTAGTTCTGCTGGTGCCATCCGATATGGAGCTTTGAAATCGGCATGGTACCTGGCAGCAACTCAATGGTAAAGTCCACCTCTCTATGTGGAGCTAACCAGGCAAATCTCAGGAAAAAACATCAGCAAATTCCCTAACCACGGAACTGCTTCCACTGGCTAACTAGCTTCTACTGACTTACCGAGACTAAATAAGCACACATCCAGCATTTATCAACTTCTAGCTTTAATTGCAGAAATTAGAAACTTAGAGGTATAAAAAGGCATACTTGATATTCGATTACTGCACCATTAGGATGACAAAACCTGATCATTTTCTTTCTGCAATCTAACATTGCTCCATACATTTCAAGTCAATCCATACCCAAAATAATATCATAATCTGACAATTGCAGGGCATACAACCTGCCCGGCATCTGGTTCCTTCAATCACAACAGGAGCTTCATCTATATAGCTCGAAGTGAGCAGAAACTCACCTGAAGGAACCTCCACTACTAACTCACAAGACTTTTCTTCTAAAGGATGAGCTATACAATCCAGAAATTCTTCGGAAATGAAAGAATGAGAGGCACCCGAATAAATAAGACTCTTGCGAATATTCATAAAGAGGTAAAGTACCTTCTATCATAATTGATGCCTCCGCCTGGGCTCGGGTGATAGCCATAACTGGCATGTCCTCGCGCTGCGGGGCTCCTCTACTCCACGACCTGACTGTGGCTGTTGAAACTGCTGAGGCTGCTGCTGCTGCACACCTCTTCCATATCCATATTCTCTCGGATAGGGACAATTGCATCAAATACAATTATAGCATCATACCCTGGTGGAGTAATAGGCTGTCTGGCAGTACTCTGCTGCTGCGACTCTCCACCTCAGGCCTACCTCGGCCTTGCTGAAACTGCTGACGACCTCCCCATCCTCTTCTTTGCCTTTAAATGTTTGCTTTAATTTCTGGCCCCACTAACCAAAACCTGATGGTCCTGTTTAACTCGCACCCACTGACTGCTGCGGTAGCCGAAAACTACCTAACCTGACTCACCCACTTGACGAGTCCGAATAGACCTCTCTAAAGTAGCTGCTCTCTGGCTGCTTCTTCCACTGTCTTGCACATAAGAGGCACTATTGCATCCTGCAATTCTACTCTCAAACCTCTGATAAAATACTCAACCATCATATTATTATCTAAAACCACATAAGGCGCATAATGACTGAGAGCCATAAACCTCATCTGGTACTCTAAAACTGAAGAGTTACGTTGCTGGAGCGTCCGAAACTGCTCTCTTTTCACTTGCTGCACTTGAATCGGAAAGAATGTATTATTAAATACATCGAGAAATTCCGACCAAGTAATAGCCTCCTCTGTTCTGCCTACAAAGGTGGTCTGCATCTTCAGTCGCCACCATTCCAATGCAAAACCCCTCAATGATAGGTAGCTAACACCACTTTATCTATTGCCGGCCACCTCATGGTCGCAAAGACCCTTTCAATCTCATGAACCCAGTGTTCCGCTGTATCTGGATTCGGCCCTCCTGAGTAAGTAGGTGGCTGCAATCTCAGAAACTTTTCAACTTGCATCACTGGTTCTCTGCTAATAACACTGGTGGGGGGTGGCAAGGGTGCTACAAAAGGCACCCTCCACTTGGCGCGGACTGGAGCAATAGGTACAGTCTCTCCATCTCCAGGTGCACTACAACCGGTGGTACTGGCGCCTGCTGATCCATCCTTGCTCGAATATCAGTGAGGCTTTCCCAGATCCTCTCAATCATAGTTGAGTACTTTCCTTCAGATCATCTCCTCCACCACCCCAATCTCTTCTATCAGCCATTTCCAATTTCTACATAAGCAAAATACCAAGCAAAAATCAAAACAACAGATTATCAAAAACCAGGGTCCTACCAGTAGTGTGTACAAAGACCAAAATAAGGCTATGTATCTTTCTAGTCCTTTATATATCACGAACCTTTCTCTGATACCAACTGTGACGGAACGCCTCGGCCAAGCCGTTAAACGATAACGTACTGATCCGAGTCCGCCTCCCGCGAACGGGCCGAAACCTCGCAAGGGATACCAAACCAAAGTCCGTGTAAACACAAAGGAACACACCACATTTTATATATATATATATCACAAGTTACATAGCCATATTTCCACAAAACTGAAAAGAAGTACAAGAGCCTGGGGCATACTCGAGGTACAAATGAAGAAAAGAACAAAGCTAGCTACACTACACTGCTGGAGCTGTTACTACACAGCTGGAGGTACTGACCGCCCGCACCGCTACGACGCGGCTCTGAACTGAACGACGGTCGAGAAACGTCCTTCTCGCTCTCACCTGTGGGGGTAGGGGTGAGCCTCGCTAGTCATGGCTCAGTAGGGAACTCCCCTAAAACCGAGCAAACCAAAAACCACAGTACAAAGCTAGTAACAGTACCAACAATTTATAGAACAGCTAAACAGGTAATTAAAGCTGTAAAAGTATCACCGTTGCCGACTAGGTAAATAACAATATTAACTAAACGGCAAACCCAAACAGGTGTACAGAAAGTAGAGACAGCCAAACACGAGTTATGTGAACTGGTTCGCGACACCAGAAACTGACTCGGACAAGCTAACACAGGTCTACCTCTCAGTCTTGCAGCCACGGACGAAAGGTCCAGCTGCCGCTCCACGTGAAAAGGTCAAGCAACTGTGGAGACCAACTAAACACCACCACCTGCGGACCACACGGTCACAGGCCCATGCCTGACACCTCTGGAGATCCTGGCCCGGAACTCTCTAGAGTGAGGCACTGGAAAAGGACTAGCTGTGGTCCAGTACGTCTGCTGGTGTCCGTACCCCCAACTACGAGCGCGCTACAAGTGACTAAAGACAAACACAAGTGTCACTGTCCCACTGTCGTCTTTCCCCCTCAGCTGACGTACAACTCAGCACAAGATTGAGGGTGTCCAGTCAGACGACACAGACCTCGACGGTACAACACAAGTACCGGACAAAGCCCCGAGCTAACAGCCTGGCTCACAAAGAACCTGGGGCACCCAACTGGAGAGGTAACCACGGTAGGCGTCGTACTACTTGCCACGTACACAAAACACGTGTACGTCACACCACAACCACGTGAAAATCACGTAAACCTCAAGTAACAACGGTCCATCACACGTGAACCCAACTGGTCTCGCGTGAACAACACGCAGCACAAAAAGTAAATAACTAACTGCATACCTTGTATGCTAAACACAGGAACTATGTGCACTCAGTGCACACACACAGTTCTACGCACCATTCATTATCGACAAATACCTCAAATAGTCTTTCTACTTATATTCAAGTAGCGGCCACATCGACTGCCGCTTACAGGGAGTAGACAGCAATGAATATAGCCGTTTATATCCTGGCTGATAAGACTAGCGTCAATCGATGTTGACGCCAAGATCTTCAGCCTCTAACCCTGCAGAAACCCTAACCGATTCTACAGGTTTTATAACCGTTAAAACAACGGAAAGACATACAGAAGCAGTTCCTTTAACATACATGAATCCTCAACAATCCAATCACATGCTTTACTGATTAAATTCGTCAAATCACCCATTAACTCCGCATGGTGCAACTTAATCTGAAAATACATTAAACATGCTGATTCAGGTGGTTACGTCGTGTTTAATGTTTCTACGGAGCTAACAGAGTTCGTCCCCTATCTCAGACACGCTTAAATCTCCTGAGATCTCCCGGTTCACACCGAACCCTCCGCGAGTTCTCACGAGAATTGCCAACACCACGGCGTTTTCTCGCGCAATTCGGCAACGCCACGCGTCCCACGATCCTCCAACCACCCTTCAGTACCTGTTGAAGCTTTAGAAACACGGGGACGTGAAATGGGGGCAAGAGGAAGAGAGACACAGGTGGGAAACCTGCTCTCGGGTGACCTTTAACCTGCAGAATTCTCAGGTTGGCGTCAACCCCTCTTGCCGCCAATAGCAACCGCCATCATAAACGTCCACATCTTGTGCCGCCAAGTTCATGCAGTCAACGACCACACCCTGGACCCAACTCCAACTGAACTGCAGCAGGTCCTATTTCATTTCAGGACCAAACATGCACTTCACCTGAACAACCACACGCCCACACCATACATTCCACACACCACATTCACTTAGCCTCACAACGGCCGCCACATCCACAACACACATGATCCACATGGATCCGAAAAGCACGCGACGTTTAAATTACAAAGGCTAAGGCCTAGATAGGATAGAAGAGACGACTGACAGAAAATTGACAGTCAATCGATCGAACTCTGATTATCGGTCGACCAAACGTTCTAGTTAACCCCGTCCAGAAGTCCATAGTCAAATGGTCGACCGAACTCCGATTATCGTTCGACCGATCCATCTAGGGCATTAGCATCTAAAGTCAAGACCTAACAGTTGATCGAACTTTGAAGAACAATCAACTGATCCACCCAATCCTAGCCATCTAAAGTCCCAGGCAAGTTCGGAAAATCGAACTCTGATTTCCGATCGATTGAACCTTCCAGAGCATCCAGGTTCTACATTCTATAGGGAACGGTCGACCAAACTCCAATGAACAGTCGACCAAACTCCAAAGATCAGTCGATTGACATCCATAACTAGTTCGACTACATGAAGATCGTCTGAAAAATGGTCGACCGAACCCCTAAAATTTGTCATGAGGTTTCCAAATTTGGACAAACTCTTGCCTTGATTTACATAGAGACATCTCTCAAAGTCTTCCAAGACTCTCTAAGTATAAAAAAGCAACCTTCTTGGAGAGAGGGACATGTCGTTCCATCTATACTACAAGGGTTCTGCTACAACAAGGGTTTTTGGGTTATTTGCACATGCTCTTGGCGTGAAGCTTCATCTGGAGTCTTTTCCATGCGACCAGGAGTATAGGAGTGTTCTCTGGAGATTGGAGATCGTGGTCTATCTCAGGCACATCTCCTGGAACATCGCTTGTGGAGCACGACTACGAGTTCTTCATCGTGAGGCGAGTCTTCTGCACCGGCTCTACATGATTCTGACAAGGAGGATTTCTTGTGCTTATTGTTTCAATTATTTTCCCATTGTCACGAGCTATATTTGTGTATTCAGAAAATACCGAGATCTCCGTGTGTGGTGTGGGTTTTACACTACACTAAGTGGGTTGTCTCGTCCCCTAACACGATGTTGGGTTGGTGTTGCCCCTGGGAACAACTGTGTGTGTGTGTGTGGAGGGTCTATTGGCTTGTACCCGGGAACTAAGTTAGTGAAGAAATACTCACGAGGTGTGGGATAGTGGATGTAGGCGCACAGTAGTGTTGTTGAACCACTCTAAAAATCTTGCGTGTCTTGTGGTTTGATCTATCTTTTGTACTTTCATTCTACGCACGCTAGGATAGCCAATTATGTAATTTCGCCTATACTTTTGTTGTTTTCAGTTGTGCATTTCACATACTTGATTTGCTTATTTCTGTTTAAATCTATAACTGTGAAAAATATTTTATTTTGTCCACAACTAATTCACCCCTCCCCTCTTGGTTGACCATCACACACCCGTGGCACATCAACCTAGATATTGACATTCCTCCTCACTATCCCCCAGAGACCCAAAGAGCAACTCCAAGCTTATGTTGTGAGGTTCCAAGCCAAAGCCTTGCAGATCCCGAGCTTGGACGTCGCCATCGCCATCTCAACCCTGATGGATGGCATATCTGGCCTCAATCTATGAGGTTTCCTAGCAAAAAAACCGTCAATGACCTTCGCCAACTCGATGAACAAGGCCAACCGATAGTCTAACGTGGAGGCATTCTTGAAGGCCCACACTCCTCTAGCACCATCCAAATAGAAAAGGAAAGCATTTGATATCTATTCTAGGGATGACAAGAAGCCAAAAGAGGATGACCAACAAGACACATCTCGGTTGAGACAATAATTGACTCTACTCTTTGTCATCCCCCCTTCACAGATCCTCATGGAGATAAAAGACCAACCTTACCTCAGGTGGCTAGACAGGATGAAAGGAGACGTAGACAAGTGTGACAAATCAAAATATTGTGAGTTTCACTGAGATTATGGGCAGTGGCGGAGCCACCTTGGAGCCAGTGAGGTCTTGTGACCCCACTAGATTGAAAAGTTTTTATTAGTGATGTAAAATTTTACCATTAGTGACCCCACTGGATCAAGAAAATACGTCTAAGGGTGCATCCACTGAACAAAAATTCTAGGTCCACCACTGATTATGGACACACAATTGATGAGTGCCGACAGCTGTGTTACGAGATCCTGACTCTCATCCATAGACGACGCCAATGATGAAGTTGGTCCCAAACCCACAAGGGTCATTTTCCTCCTCTATCAGTAGATTTGATTTCGTCATCTCAGACCCTCCTAAAGTCAATCCACGACGACTCTTGCAAGTTCGGGGACCCATTTCATCAATGAGTGATAAAATGGTGTATATATGTGCTTATATAATTAGATGTATATATTCATTATCATGCTTTTTTCACTTCTCTATATGTACCCATCGTTTGTGGATGTATCCTCCACCTCATTATTTGGGATTGTCATACTGCATTCATATACCATATAGAATGATGTATCACAAAAGCCATTTTAAATTCACATTGGACATTCAACACAGATCAATTTCAGATGAGCTTTTTTTAAAATTTTTATTTCTATAATCTTTAACAACCAGCTTTCAGTTATGTGAAACTCGATTATCTAATCATAAATCCAAGAAAATTATTTAAAATTTTGTAAAGCAGGTTTTTTAAAAAACTTTTTATTAACTGTATCAATTAGTTTTTTTTTTGTCACAAAAAAGACAGGTTTAAGCCAATATCCTTGGGAATCTCACGGGACGGCGGACACGAACCAAAGTGGACTCGCACGGTCATGAGGGTAGGCTGACCGTCTCAAAACTACGCAAATTTGAAACCAACCAATCGGCGCGCGCAAAGCCCTCGATGGCCATCACGGGGCACTGTGCGGAGCAGCATGCACCGTTGCTTGCTAACGTGTTCCGCCGGCACATGTGATATACAAGTAAAATAAATAAATAAATAACAAATAAAACAGAGGGAAGCTGCTGCGGAGTCGTCCTCTCCGTCCCCTTTTTGTTTTGGTGGCGAGAGCGAGTCCTCCTCCGGAAGGCGCTCTCGCCTCTGTGATCGAACGGGGTTTGGCGGCGGCGCCGCCCCGGAGACTCTCCCCCGCCAAGAAGCAGCTGCGTTGGAGGAAGGCGGAGAGATGAAGGTGGTGGCGCTGGTGAGCGGCGGCAAGGACAGCTGCTATGCCATGATGAGGTGCATGGACTACGGCCACGAGGTGCTGATCTTTCTTTTGCTTTGTGCAGTACAGGATGATCCACTGAGAAATCTCTTCGTTCGTGTTTTCATTGGCTTTAGAAGTTCATTGGGCGCTTACTCAGCTTGCATCTCTGTTGTCATCTCGTTTGATCTTGTTTTCCCCTCCTTTTTGCCGCATTGCTGCTGAGCAGATCGTTGCATTGGCCAATCTATTGCCGCTGGACGACTCCGTGGATGAACTGGATAGCTACATGTACCAAACTGTAAGCCCCACTACGCGCCCACCCAACAGCACCAATCTGGTGTCGTTTCTAAGTTGCCCTCCGGGAGGCACGAGCTGGCTGTTGCTTTATAATGGATCTTATAGATTCACATGGGAGAACAGGGTTCTTGCTTAATTATTTGTGATATGTTTGCCAGAAGCAGTATGCGCAGCTCATTCACTTTACTGCTGTAAATTTCCAGAATGTAATATTTTAATGTACTGTTAGAAATGTTCATAGTCCTTGTGCCTTATCTTGGGTTTGAGACCAAATGCCTGAATTAGTTTGCAACATCGACTGTTGACATGTTGGGAACTGTGTTCAAATTCACTCTTTGGGATAGTTGTACTAGAGAAGTGCATATTCTAAATCAAACTTCTGTTTTCGTTCCCTCTTCATTGAGACTTTCTCCGAGGTCCAGGAGAACTATATCCCTGGTTGTGCGAGCTCTACCTCCCTGAGTTTTTGGACAGACCCTCCCCTGCCCAAGTTATCATGGTTATAAATTTGACACCATCTTCCTGATTGATGTTAGACCGATAGCTGAAATCTATGCCATCCTTGGATCCTTCATTGCATCTAGTCAGTCATGGATTGATAGGATAAGAGTTGCAATTGTAATGACGTTGATTATGGTAACTGGCTATTGTAATAATTTAAATTAGTATATGTATGAACATCCTGAAGCTGATGGTTTCAGGATGTCTTTTTGGTTAGCTTAAAATGTAACACTGCTTTTCTGCACTTTTAGGTTTTATTGAACGATATTACCTACACATGTTGGAGTATTTGTGCTTCAACATAATCAACAACTCCTTTCTTCTGTCTTACATTTGGTCTTCAGTTTCCTCCTTTTGGTTTGAATCGTATCGTGAGCATGTATCTGTATTATAATGTTGATGAACCTTTTGTGTATCTTTACATTCACTTTGAGACATGTGCCATTTCCGTCATTACTTATATTCTTTTGGTCCTTGTTAAAAAACATCAATTTTTCTAGTTCAGAAAGTAATCTTCAATCATCATGAATTTGGGTTCACAGAGGAATCATTATTTCTCTTTTCTGCTGAATCTATTCTTACAAATTGCATTCCGTAGGACTTGGTCATGAATCTGTTGATTTAGTCTATAATAAGTAGGCATTTGCATATGTGTGGATGTACCTTTGTTTGTTTATAGTATATTCATTTTGAGACATATATTATTTCAATATTAAACTATATGCTTTTGGGCTTTATTTAGAAAAAAAAACATTTTAATTCAGAAACTACCTTTACTGACATCCACTTGGGTTCATTCTGGAAAAGTTGTTTCCTTTTTTCCCTAGAAGTCTATATCCTTTGTGATTCTCATTATGGATGACTTCACTACAAATATCTTGGTCCTCTTTAGGTTGGCCACCAGATTGTGACTAGCTATGCAGAGTGCATGGGACTACCTTTATTCAGAAGGAGGATAAGGGGCTCCTCGAGGTAAGATCCTTGCCTAAGATCTTAACTTCCACAAACTAAGATGCATGATTGTGCCACTGTCTAGTGTCTACAGTATTGCTTATATATTCTTTATTCTTTGTTATTTCCAACCAATCTAAGACTTCTGATTTTATAATTAACGATTTACCTTTATCTTGAATTGATCACAAAAATATTCAAAACTGTTGTACTGATGTTCATAAGATATCCTTTTGGCCCAGATTTTGCATGGACAGTGTAGTTTGCTTACCTCCTAGTGACCCCCCCCCCCCCCCCCCCCTGTAGGTTGTATTTTAAGGATCCAAATAATCAAGAATGTGGCCAGCACACCTGCAACCCTAATTACCTAGGTGGACATCATTATCTAGAGATTAACATTTCCTATGGGCGAAAAATCAGCAACGGAGGAGGCTGCTAAGGATAGATCTTTGATGAGTACTTATAAATGACATGGCATTTTCCCTTGTCCTGTAGATTTTATGCAGTAGAAAACAGAAACAGACTTTGAGTCTCTCAGATGTTTATTTTCTTCTTGTTTTCATAACATGAATGTGTAGGCATCAGCACCTTAACTACAAGGTTACTTCAGGCGATGAAGTTGAGGATATGTTCATTTTGCTAAATGAAGTTAAACAGCAAATTCCTTCTGTAACAGCAGTGTCTTCTGGTGCTATTGCTTCTGATTATCAGAGATTACGAGTAGAAAGTGTCTGTTCAAGGCTAGGCCTTGTTTCTTTGGCATATTTATGGAAGCAGGACCAAGCTTTCCTTCTTGAACAGATGGTAAGATCTTGATCATTGAACTCTTCTGTTTTTCATCATTTGTGTGTGCAAGAACATTGTTGACCTAATTTCTTCTTAATGGTGAGTGATTCCCTTTTTTGTCTAAGCAGATACAGAAAGAAATCAAAGCTATCACTATTAAGGTAATGCTTATTCTGTTTTGCATTGTTTCTTTTCGGATTAGACAAAGTTTCAATACTTAGTAAAATTCAGCTTCATGCACCCAACAATAACCCTGTAAACCTTGTGTTGTCGATGATCCCTATAAGGGTGACAATCTAGCAAATAATTCAACCACAACATAGAATTCATGCTCATCATGAATCACGTCAGCTAATTAGCGAACCTAACTGCATCAAAACCCCATTTCCTTGAAGTATTATTTTTGCGGGATTTCAGATATCACATCCTCTATCAGGGTCAGGGAGACAGCATTAGACTTCAAGCCAGTGAGAATAACCCAATACTAAAGTGAAAGTCTGATCTTCCCTTCATCAGCTGTAACTTCAACTGGGTGACCAGAAAATCCAAAAGCCACACAGCATGAGATGCAAACAAATGCACATCTTTAGAACCCAAAACTCCTCAAAACAGAAAAGCCTAATAAACAACGATAAAATGCTTCCAACAATTGGTCAAGGTTTGTGATCAGTCTGTCACTAGATCTATTGTTGTTAAGGCGTTGCCTAGGCGACGAGGTGATGAGGTGCTGGCCAACCTCCAAGGTGAGTGGTCACCTAGGTGAGCAAACCAATGAGACAACCAGCTGCATGATTCATGAACCACAGCAGGCCCTGTTGTGATTTTTATTGTTGGAGTAAGGCACTACACACATAATTTAGTCTTTTTTTATCCTTCCCTCTATCTAATTTTATTATTTGCCTAACTATATTTCAGGTTAAATAAAACTTTTTGACATTGGTTGACGCTTGATAGCTATATGTTCAGATCCCGGTTGATTGCCTTATTACTATTAATTATTTTGTTCACATTTGTTATTTCTTCTATTATATGACCTTCTTATACGCACATATGTGCTAAATATTTGTGGCTGGCACTTTTGTATTAATATATAGAGTATGTACATGAAATATTATATAGAGTACTGGGTACTTTGTTACATAACCTAGGCTTGGCCTAGGCACCTCACCATGGTGCCTAAGCAGGAAGGTGATGGCCCACTGCCTTAGTTGCCATAACAACTTACCAAAAAAAATAGTTGCCATAACAACTGTGATTAGACCTTTTTTCTTCGTTGTATGTGACTGCAATATTGGAAGTTAATGGCTCCTTGTTCATCTAGAAAATACCTAGACTGGAACTCTGGATTTATGGCACAAGTCTTATGATTAATTGATTGATCTGTCATGCATTTTCTATATGTGGTTGCATCATTTAATACTTAAGGGCATATATCACATCTGCTTTAACTAGTAAAACATCATTAGCAGATGTTTCTTTCTCTTTAGTAATCTGAACAATGACCACTCTGTACCATAAATTCTGTGTCAAATAAAATACAGGAGAGAATCAATAATATAAAGTAACCAAGCTTCATCAACTAAAACAGTGAGTAACTTTTACCCAGGAAAACAACTGTTACATAGATATACCTGCATTAGTTCTCTATTTATTTTATCCTGGATCACCCTATTTATGTGTTAACCATCTTTGTATTTCTTCTCATGACATCTTTCTCTTTACCCCAAAACTCATAGGTTGCAGCCATGGGGTTGAATCCTGCCGAACACCTTGGCAGAGACATAATGGACTTGCAGGCGCATCTGCTTAACTTGAAAGAGTATGTCAGGCCACATGATCTTAGGCTGCATGATATCTGTAGTTTTATGGTCTTTTCTTTTGTACTGATCATCAAGTACAAGGAGTTAATGCTCAGCATTATGACTCGTTTAATCTTTGTGTTAGATTGAATATGAAAATGTTGGCAAGAAGGCAATCTGAGAACTGTTCTCTTTTTTTTTTTTTTTGCAATTTGGGGAATGTTAAGACTTGTGCTTCCTTGGCAGAAGGTATGGAATCAATGTCTGTGGAGAAGGAGGCGAATATGAAACCTTGACTCTAGACTGCCCTCTCTTCACAGTAAGTTTGCTTCCATGGTTTCAATGTGATTGATGCTTTGATACTGTATTCTTGTGGCAAAGTTGACTAAACCTGCTCACTGCAAATGAGATATTGTCACCTCCTTATGCAAAATAGAGAAGCCATATATTACAACCACAACATACACATCCCACTTGCCATTACTTATGAAAGGAGCACATACAGCAGAGGTGACAATGAAGTCACTCCACTGTTATATGAATATGTTCCACCGAAAATTAATCAGAACTTCATTTTTAGTCTCGACTAAGAATCTAAGTTGAAGTGAGAGAATTATGACAAGCCTAGGAAATCGAGCATCTGTCAAGAGTCCATTGCTTATCTAAGATGACATGATCAGTCTGTAATACATGAAACTATTTTCCCAGCCCAGTCAACATTGACTTGCATCTTTGATGTGTACACCAAAATTTCCATGCTGAATATATACATTTGTTTCAAAGTATCTTCGAGCTTGGTATGATGGACACCAGAAAACAATGAGAGGCCCATGCCTACATGGCCATGTGACACTTTCACAGTTCTCAAGATGCAGGAACTGCTAGTTGCTACTACATTGAAATTTCTGCCATTTGCACCTTCTTAGACCAAGTGGCCATATTTTGAGTACTTTGCACACATTTTCTGTATTGGTTCTGAGTGAACTTAGACCATTGTTGAAAGTTTTCTAGGAACTTAAATTTCTTACATGTTTTAGTGTTAATTGGGATGATTGTCTTGGTTAAAATTTGACAATTTCATTGTTATCTTTGAACTTTGGATGATTAAATTTGGTAGTATGAGTTCATGATCCTCGTGTGTTATCAATCATCTAACATGTGAACCTCAGAATGCGTGGATCGTTCTTGATGACTTTAAAATTATACTTCACTCAGTGGATTCCATTGCCCCAGTTGGAATTCTTCATCCTTTGGCCTTCCATCTAGAGCACAAAAGTACAAGGGAAGAAGTTGGATTTCATAAAATTTGTGGTGTTCATGAAGTAGGAGATCATGTACCTCATTATTTGGTTGGATGTCGATCTGTGGATTCAGTCTCTGATTCTCATGCTGCTAAGAAGAGTAACGTACACATATCAAGAACCAAAAGAAGTACATTCTTGATTGGTTCTTGGATCCAGAATTCTTCCCAAACTCCAGAAGGTAATTGCTTTTGAAGTTAGGGCTCTCCTTTATCGTGCATTGATTGTTTTTGTCTGCGGAATCTTTTTTATTGTAATGCCAGAAGATCGATCATGCCTACTTTTAACCTTTTAACATGTCAACTTTTTCGTCTGGACTGTCAGGAGTACAGGAAGATCTGACTTCCATTTTGGAAAGACTTGAGCTAGAACTGGGTAAAAGTAACTTTGGATGGGAACATGTTTTGTACATCCACCTATATATTGCTGATATGAACGAATTTGCTTTAGCAAATGAAGTATATCTCAAATTTATAACAGAAAAGAAATGTCATTTGGGTGTTCCTTCTCGCAGCACAATTCAGTTGCCTCTAAACCAAGTTGGTCTTGGTAATGCCTATGTGGAAGTTTTAGTGACAGATGACCAGAGCAAACGAGTTTTGCATGTGCAAAGCATCTCATGTTGGGCACCTAGTTGCATTGGACCATACAGCCAGGTAAACATAATACTTCTCCTAGTTCTTGGAAGCTCAAGTGTTATTCTCTGTTGATCATATAAGGTTGTTCTAGCTACGTGCCATTTAGGGTTTTTGGTGTCTACGTAGCATATGTTTGGTTATTTAAATGGAACTGCATTGAGTACATTTCTTTTTCTTATCATGGATATCTTCTCTATTCAATACTGCCATCTCTGTAGAGCTATATGTGAGGCATTTAGGCTTCTCTCCTTGTTGTGTATATAAACACTGCAACTTTTGCAAGATGGAGTGCAGACCATGCCTCAACCCACTATTGATAGACAGAGCTTCCAATCTGCACTTTCCAGTGGCTCACACCTGATTGCAAAAAATGCATTTTGTTCAGGACTCGTTCTACCACCACAAAACCATGTACAACTCTTTGCGGGAGATGGGGTGTGTGTTTGTAATCCCCATGTTCCCCAGGAAATTCACTTTCTCAACTAATTTTCACAATGGCTTGCAAATGCGGGAAGATGATAGTTGGAGTTCTACTTCCCCAGATTCTAAGAATATTCCCTACTTCCCCAGGTTTTGTTTCCACCCCCCCCCCCCCCCCCCCCCCCCGGCCTGGGGAAATGTTTCCCCACCTCCGAGGAAATATTTCCTGGGAAACACTTCCTGTGATTCTTCATTTCCCTGGGGAATATTTTCTATGATTCCTTATTCCTTGGGAAAATTTTGGAATGCACCCCCTCAAGAGGAATATAAACAATCCATTTACAAATCCTGTACAGACACATTAACCACCAGATATACAGTACGTACAAACTTGTTCATTGATATGCAAATGTTTGGCATTTTGAGGTGAAGCCCAAACACTGTTTTCCTTAAAGGAGGTGAAACAGATGAACAAGATAAGTTTGTCAATATTAATGACAAGAAGGTCTTCTGATCTTTAAGGATAGTCTATGTAAGGGGGAAGTGTACCATCTCTTTATTGCATGTCCATATGCCAAAAAGTTGTGGGTCTTGGTTTTTGTAGGGTAGGGGTTCATCAACTTATTCTTCAATGGGACAGGAAGTGGATGCTGAAGGGGGACGAAGTAATGTGGTGGCTCATCTTGCATGCTACTCTTTGGGCTATGGAATGAGATGAACAGTAGCATTTCAGAAGGGAAGCTTGTTTTGAGGAGTGTGTTTTTGCTGTCTTAGAGATAGTCTCTTTTTGGGATAACCACTTGGGGGCAATTGATGAGTAAATTCTCAGCTCTTGTTGTGGATGGGGAGATGCGGTGGTTTTGTCACCTTTTCGGGGGGGGGGGGGGGGGCACTCTTGTATAACTATAGAGGGTGTTTATGGGGGGTGCTTGACGGGGACCGTGACTCGTGACGAACGCGGAACGAGACTCGAGATTGCAGACGTCAGCGAAATATTGACATCAATTTTATTTTATTATGTATTTTTCATTTTAGTGAAGTTTGATTTAGTTAGGTAGATTTAAATGTCTAATTTCTGGTAAGTGGAGCTTATTTGCAGATGTGGGACAAGGTTGGTATTTTGTCATTTTATTCTGGGGTATTTTGGTCCAGTGGATAGATATAGTAGGGTTTTATGGGGCTCGTCTTATATATAAATTGTATGAAACTTTTTGGAGGGGAGGAATGGAATAGACGATGAGAGAAACGTTTTCTTGAGGCAGAAGTTGCCCAGAGCTGTGCGCAGGCTGACCCTACCCCTCTCTCTCCCTGCCTCTCGTCCCCTCCCCCCCTTCATTGGTTTCTCTCCTCCCCCTGCTCCCTGCATCCCTCTCTCTCTCTCTCTCGGACAGTTTGTCCCGCATCAACTTGGTATCAGAGCAAAACTCCGATCCAAACGTTTCCGCGCCCGACCACCACGCCACCAGCACCCTTAGCCAGTTCCCTCTTCTTCTTCCTCTTGTTCCCTCAGCACGATTCCTGCGTCTTCTTCTTCCTCGCGCTGGTTCCAGCGTCCCTCGGCCCTCGCCCGTCGCGGCTGCTCCAGGCCCCCCCCTCCCCGTTTGCCCCCCCCCCCTCCCATTTCCGGAACCCCCAGCACCGGCCTCCTCCGCGCTCCCACCTCCGCGCCGGACACCCCTTCCCGCCCGCGCAAACACCGGCCCCGCCCCGCCTCTCGTCACCGGCCCGTGCGCGCCGTCCCCGTTGGACCACCCCCCCGCTCGCTCGTGAGCCCTGCGCCGTCCTCCCTCTCTTCTGGTTCCCTCTCACCCCCGCTTCCTCTTCCCCGCGCGCCCCTCCCCCAGCGCGACCCCCCCCTCTCCCTGTTCTCCCTTTCTCCACGCCCCACTACCACCCTGCACGACCCCCCCCCCCCCCCCCAATTTTCGGAAGCCCTGCGCCGTATGCCCCTTCCCCCCATCGCGAAACCTCCATTGTGCCGAAACCTCCGCACGGGTTCCTCCCCGAGCTCCCCGCGTCACGCCGCCTTCCCTCGTCGAGCGCACAGGAGTCCTCCGTGGACGCCCTAGCTGCGTGATCTCCCCGGCTGCATGGATCGGGCTAGGTGCCCGGTCGCCGCGCCCCACTGTGGCCACCCCGACAGCAGTCGTCCGCGCCGCCGCCGTCCTTCCCCGACGTCAACGCCAGCGCCGCCCCGCCTTGCTCTCTCGTCTGCGTGTGAAGCAGCAACAGGAGATTGGCTCTCTTGGATCGCGGCCACGTCATCATCCTCCCCTGGTCGCTCCGCACTGGACAGAGCCCCACACGCAGTGCAGCGCCCTCTCGTCCATGTGGTGAAGCAGCAACAGGCGATCGGTCTCTGTGGCCCCTGGTGGCGCTGCCCTGCCTCCGATCTGGCTCCGTCCAACTTCAGCCGCCACCAACTCAGACTGTGAGCAATTTTGGGCACTATGATTTCTTCTGCATTTCGGACACTAGTGCGATTATCAAATAGAAGGGTTATTTTGTTGATATTTGATCTGCTACAATCATGCAATTATGTCTCTCAAGCCGTCGTGGATTCACTTTCTCAAAGTGGGAAGTTAATTGATTCTGAAAGTGGAAATATATTTGTGCCCTTTTCTCTATCATTCAAAGGGAATTCGGAGCACAAAGATCTTATCTATCATGCTGGCGCTTGGGCTACAATTCCTTCGCAGCAGTCGTCTAGTTTGCCAACGGACCAGTTTTACCTCATTGTGGGTCAGAAATGGTTACAAAGTGAGCGTGTTGATGTATTTGCTGACGAGAGTTATTGTACCGTCCGAGATCTTGATTATCCAGGGTGCCTGTTCAAGTTTCCTGCCTATGTGCCTAAAGTTCAAAGAAGTTCACATGTTAAAGCTTGTCAACCTGATTCCCAAGTGACACTGAAACAGAAATTAGAGTCTACAATCTTGCCAACTGTGGATGATGCTCAGGTAGAGGTGCATTGTCCACTACCACCCACTATGGTAGAGCCTAAGGAGATGATTGAGAATGTGGCTATGACTGACTCCATTGAAGTACGCGAGACAGCTCATATAGTGGAGTCATGGGATCACTCTCTGATGATTGAAGCCGGTTTTGATGCACTTTCGGATCATTTATTCGAGATCTCAACGCTTTCTAGCAGTCATCCGCCTATGATAGATGTGCTTTTTAACATTGATTCCGGTGACTTTGATGTGGTGTGGTTAGATCATGGTAAGTAATCTCGCGAGATTCTCGCGAGAATATCGGTCTCGGCTCCTTCCCGAGAAACGAGAAGGCCGAGGAGTCAGTAGGGTTGTCAGGATCTCTTCAGGCAGGGTTGTGAGGATGTCTTCAGGTAGGGTTGTCAGGATCCCCTTATTTACCTGAATACCTGATATCATTTAAGTAAATGTTAGTATTTATAGTTTCATTTACTTAGATATTACATGTAAATAAGGAAGTACCCCCCATTTGAATCTAATAAAAATATCAAAAAAATCATATCTCTTCCAATAAAAGTCAACTCTCCCATCGAAGAAGAAAATCGCGATTTTGGTGATTTTAGCGAAATGCTAACTTTCTAATCTCTCATAATTTACCCTATCTAAAAATTTGATAATTCAAATAAACCACATGGAACACTAAAAACTCAAAGTCCGGTAAAAAAAGTCAAACGTGCATGTGACTTCTCCAAGGGAGCCACTCTTCTACTGACAACACTTAGTCTGTTTGAGACCTCTCAAGATTTGGTCAAACATAAACTATCATCACCCAAACTCATGAGAATTCACTTTCTAGTTTCTTTATTTATTTACCTGTGTTATATTAAATATATATATAATAATCCTATGCGAATCGGACCGATTCCATATGAATCGGATCGAATTAAGGCGAACCTGATTCGGTCCAAATCGCCGCTCCAGCAAACCATGATGTAAACCTATGTCATTCATAGTTGAGACTTGGGAATGTATGTAATTATCAATGTTCCTTAAGGAATTATCTATGTGAATCTATGTAATCCACACTTTTATGTTATCTTGATCTCTCGAGATCTTACCGAGATCTCTACGAGATCTCTTCTCTTTGACCCTCCCGAGACGAAGCCGAGATCCGATATGGCAAACCTTGTGTTAGATTTCCTTGAGCACACTCTGGTCGACAGTTCGAGATTTGTACGGCGTGTTTCACTCATGTTCTGGTGTATATCTTCCTCCTACTTCGACACTTTAAAATTGAGGCCGAATTTTTTCGAAGTGGGGGAGATTGACGGGGACCGTGACTCGTGACGAACGCGGAACGAGACTCGAGACTGCAGACGTCAGCGAATATTGACATCAATTTTATTTTATTATGTATTTTTCATTTTAGTGGAGTTTGATTTAGTTAGGTAGATTTAAATGTCTAATTTCTGGTAAGTGGAGCTTATTTGCAGATGTGGGACAAGGCTGGTATTTTTGTCATTTTATTCTGGGGTATTTTGGTCCAGTGGATAGATAAATAGTAGGGTTTTATGGGGCTTGTCTTATATATACAATTGTATGAAACTTTTCGGAGGGGAGGAATGGAATAGACGATGAGAAGAAAACATTTTCTTGAGGCAGAAGTTGCCCAGAGCTGTGCGCAGGCCACTCCCTAACCCCCCCTTCTCTCTCCCTGTCGTCTCGTCTTCTTCCCCCCCTTCGTCTGCATGCTGCTCTCTCCCCTCCCCCCCTTCATCTGGTTTCTCTCCTCCCCCTGCGATCCCTGCTATCCCTCTCTCTCTCTCTCTCTCTCTTGGACAGGTTTGTCCCGCATCAGTGCTTATACCTCTTCACTTGTACATTCTTCTCCTTCATCGATAATTTTTGTGGTACCATCCACATTTCAGAAAAATAACAGTCAAGTTCATTCCACAGGCTTGCAAGGTGACAGAAGTAGGTAGGTGTCAACTATGAACACTGTTTCAGCTCAGGGATAATATGGCTGAATTGACACAAGTGCACCTTGTTCTTCTTTTGACCATGCAAGCTTTGTAATGTTTTCCACATTTCTCTAACAATGGACTTGTGGAGGCTAGTTAGTCAAATGCAGGGCTAACAGAGTTGAGGAGCATGCTATTATCATGGTGCCATGCTGCTATGTAGAATTTTTTGCACCAGGTTGTTTTCAGCCACCACTAAGATACACAAGCTTATCACATCTGGTGATGTACAACTTGGCAAATAATGAGAGCTCACAGGGATGGTTCGTCTCAGTGAGTCTGTTGAAAGTGATCTGCAGGGAAACATTTCCAGATAATCAAAAGAGGAGGATTGGAGTTGTTGGAAGAAGCATTTGAAGCTGCCAAGCATGAATCCACCATCATTTAAGAGAAAGAAAGGGTAGTTATACCAGAGGACAAGAGTAACTGCTAAAAGGAGGAGATGGAACACTCATTAAAACAGGAGACAATGGGCGGTAGAGGAAGAAGGAATATCTGTAGCATCCTGGGGTTGTGATCACAGAAGAAGAGACCTCCCGTACTCTCAAAAGCAAGGAACGATGCTATAGTAACAGTGCTACAGTATCAAGGGTTCGAAGAGAGAAAAGGGACAGCAGCCTGGTGGGGACTGGGGATGCTTCCGGAAGAAGATGGTGCCAAAGATGGTCGCCACTCTAATACCTTAATAACACAAGAGGTTTTGCAAATATAAGAGACAAAGGGAGGTCGAACTGAGAAAACATCCAGTCCGTCCCACCTTTTTGTTAATTCCTCAAGTGACAAAATTACAATATAGACTATATAGTACTTACAACAAGAGAGAAAGGCAAGGGCAACCAGATCAAAAGACAAGATGTAATGAACAAGATATTACAGTTCTACCCATGTTTTTTTTTACAGCATCTGTCTTAGTAGATGGTGGGTGAGACGAAGGTGGAGGATGCTTAGGAGGTGGCGGTGAGATAACGATCTCATTCAAACCTGACTAGGGGACAGCCTTTTGTGGGGCATGAGAGAAATCATTGAATAGTTGATCATTATTATTTTCCAGTTTGTGTAGGTCCATTAGGCTCACTTCAGCAATCAATTGTGGGGAAAGTGGTGTATGTGCAAGATGCAAATCAGCATTCAGGCAAAGGATGTCAACTGGTACAGCTAGGGGAGACTATCAAGGTAGACGCTAGCCTTGGCAGAAAACCTGAAGCTGCATATGGCAAACTGGGAGGTCAATTATTTTGGTACTTCACCTAAGCTGAAAAGATTATGTTGTTAAAAGGAGAAACAATCCTGTACAGTGAGTGTACAGGAGGAGTGGCTCAGTGGTTAAGGCTCAACATCTACATGTTAGTGACCCAAGTTCAAATCCCCGCCCCCACGTTACTTACCCCCCAAAAAATAAACCTGTACAGTGAGTATATGTTATAGCCCCCTCCTCCCCTTTACCGTACACACATATAAACCCACCGATTTTGCAAGTAGGGTACAGATGGCAGGGGGTCATATATGTATACGATAAACATATGGGGATTATTTCATATGTTCATGTCGGATTAGATGGACAGCTGGTTCCAAAGTGACGTTGACCAAATTACATGAAAATGGGATAATCCCCTATGCTACTGAACATTAGTAAGTGAAAGTGCCTCATTGTTCACTATCTTATTTGCATAAAAGATTTAAAGTTCTGTAGGAAAATGTTTTGAACAGTCTGTCACCAAGGTTTTCTTGTGGTGATGCCCTAACAAATGACATATGGGAAAATTTGTTATAATGGAAAATATAGCTATTTGTTAGTGAGATATATCATTTCTTAGTTTTATGCGATAGTTATTGAAAGCAGATCATTCTGATGTGGTGATTTAATGAACTCTATAATGGAATCTGATGTGTATTTCTTCAAATGCCTAGGCATCGCCAAGGTGACAAGGCATTAGACGAACACTTAAGCGAGTGGATGCCTAGGCTAGCAGCCCACTACGACTGAGCCAGTAGCATGATTCATTAACCACAGAAGCCTCTGTTGTGTTTTTCATTGGATGCCTTACCTGTACATATAATTTAGTCATTCTTTTATCTCTCTATTTGTTATTTGCTTAATTAACTTCTCAACCTGGTTGACACTTGATAGCCATATGTTCAGATTCCTATAGATTGCCTTATTATTATTATTTATTTTGTTAACATTTGTTATTTCTTCTATTATTTGACCTCCTTACACACATATGTGCTAAACATTTGTGACTAGCACTTTGGTATTTATTTAATAGAGAAAGTACACGGTGTAAAATGTAGGGTACTTTGTTTTATAAACTAGGTTTTGTCTTGGCTCCTAAGCAGTAAGACGGTGGGCCACCGAGGACCATCGCCCTAGCTGCCTTAACAACCATGACTTCATCTTGTCAGGAGCATCTTGTTTTTCTTTTGTATCCCAGATTATGTGTTCAGTCCCTGCCCTATCACTTTTCAAGGTTCCCTGCTAGAATGCTAATTTAGCATTTTTCTTGAAACTTGGATGCTTTTTCTGCACAGATATGCACTGCCCTTGTTGAATTCTCTTTTTTTTTGGGTATTTTCAACAGTCTCATCATCCAGTAGACTAGGAAATCATATGGTAAGCCCTAACACTTCTCTTTTTTATGCAGGCAACACTACATAAAGAAATTCTTTACATGGCTGGGCAATTGGGGCTTGACCCTCCCACAATGATGTTGTGTTCCGGAGGTCCTAGTGCTGAAATGGAACAAGCATTGAAAAACTGTGAGGCAGTGGCCAAATGCTTCAATTGTTCTATTGCTTCCTCTGCTGTTCTTCTCACCATTTATTGTGCTTCGTCTCTCTCTTTATCTGAGAGACTTGAAATTCAGCAGCAAAAAGAGCTTTTCCTTAGACAAGCAACTTCTGCTTCATCCAATGTAGGCTCATCAGGGGCACCTGATAGCATGTTTCTCTATGTTCTTGCTCCTGACCTGCCAAAGAGGTACTCTTTGTTCTTGCATATGCAACTTTAGACCCTAAGCATATTCTTGGCTAATGGTGATAAACAGTCAACATCAAGTTAGTAATGGGATGAAGTAAGAACGTCATTTATTAAGAGGTTCAGGGGGAAATTTTTCATGTTTTGATACAAGCTTATTTCTTTTTCAGAGCACTTGTCGAAGTAAAGCCTGTGCTTCATATCTCAGAAGGCAGAGAAGCTATGTTTCAGGATAGTGCACCAGAATCATGTTCCACTAAAATACCTCTTCATTGGGATTTTGAACCCCTAAATTTGCACGACTTCTGTTGCCAAAAGTACATTGTACATCAAAAGATATGTGCAGTGGTGGTCTCTATTACATATGACGTTGCTACGCAGATATGCTCTGGCATGGATGGAAAGCCTTCAGATTCCAAATACTGCATCCCCAGGGAATACATGGAAAGAATATCAAGATTCTGCATTTATCATCTGAACAGGACCCTTCTAGAGAACAAATTCTCTTGGAGTGATTTGATTGTAAGTTTCCTTAGGCAATAGTTAATATTTTAAGTTTTACCTCAGGCACTCGAGACTTATGGAATTCTTGGTTGATTAGTTACTAACACGAAGGACTTTAAGTCATTTATTCTTGGTGTTTCTTGCCTATGCTTTTTCTCTTACTCCTAGCTTTCAAGGATGTCAATCTGTTGCCATGGTCTTGCTTATCAGCCATTGCACCAAGCTTTTCTTTATAGGATTGCATTTTACGGTGATGCTAGTCTTTAAAAGCTCCATGTACTGGTGATACTGCAAAGACAAAGTCTGAACAGTGAGCTGGCATTTAGAACTCCTAAACGACCCATTTCACCAATTCAAGAATTACAAGTTTACACTGGTGTCTTTTATTATCCAAAATTATTCATACACGCCATACACTATACATGCCCCAACATGACTATGTTTCCCTTCGTTTATATAATAGCTCGATCTATATCTGAACCTCAAAAAGCACTCCAGAAGTAACTATCAATATTCCTCCAGACTATAATATTCATTATATTATACATGATCCTGATTTCAGAAACATGTCATCTTTTTTATTATTGAACTAACATCTCAGCTTATTGTCTTCTCTTTCTTCCATTGCAGAACTTGAGATTCTACTTCTCCACAGGCCTTTGCATGACTGCTGATGCATTGGGGTCAATATTCCGCCAGATTTTCAGGGAGCTTGCCGGGGCAAGTAGCAGCATTGAAATGGACAGTGAACCAGTATTTAACCTTATTCCTGTCATGGGCTCCGGCAGATCAGCAGCTATGGAGGATCTAATTACCTGCGAGCTATTCGCCTCCAAAATGTGATTCATGTGAGGTTCTCTCATTTCCACATTCATTAAAGACCTTCTCCTGGTGCATGGTAGTACGAGAATAATGAGTTCAAATCACATACCGAAGCTCCCGACAAACATATTGGTGCCAGCACAGTTTGGCCATCGCTTGCCCACATGCTAGTGATTTTGGCGTTTCAGACAGTAGATACTGTCAGACATGATAGGGTGATGCCACATTGGTTCAAGTATCATCTGACCTGGTTCTTGTTGCGCTGAATAACAGAGTCGACAACCTCTCGTTGTCTGACTCTACAGCTCTTTATTTTAGTCTTTGTTATGATTGTGTTTAAGCTTGTGGAGGACATTTTTGTTTGTCATGTGCAAATTATGTTGGAGTTTATAGCCTTTCAACATCACCAATAAGCAGAAGCACATTTTTTGAGTCGTGATTTGGTGGATGAGATGAGAGCGTACGGGATATTATGCACTTTGAAGGAAAATTCAAAGAGAAATGCATGCTATCCGTCCAAGATGACATTGGTGGATGAAAATGGTAGATGGGTCTCACACTATAGCGTCTTTAATTCTTATGTTATTTTTAAATAATCAAATAAGTGGGACAGATAGATCTTATGAGCAAATGAGGAAAGAATTAAGACATTTAAGAAGAGGTCAGGCACCACTCAAAAAAGTCAATTCTATCCTAGACTAATAATCTTTGCGACTGTGGTGGCTGTTTTTTCGCCACCTAGGCCCATCGCGTCAAGGCCCATCAACGCTTTCCCCCTCTGTTGTGGCCTCCTCGTGCGGTCCCAGGCCTCCGTATGGATCAGATGAAAGGAGACCCATGCGCCGGTCATCCTTGGCGAAGCACTGCCGAACTCGTCAGTAGGCGTCTTCCGAACAAGGACTTCAACCTCGCTGCACGGAACAACCCTGGATGTCACCGAACAGCACGTTCGAGCCCCCATGTGGGTCACCTGTTCGGAAGGTGTCTACGGAGGCTGCCGAGCTGGCTCTCGGGCTTACGCCGCGGTTATAACCGCCCCAGGCCACGCGCTCCATCATTAAGGGGTACGAATTGCCTGGCAGCCCAACGGGCACTTGGGCCCATAACTCCTCCCGTTATGCACACCCATCAAGGCGCCTTTTCAGGCACGATCTACCAACGTTACGCACGTTGGTCTTGGCACCAACGCCTATAAAAGCACAGGTACAGTACCATGCAACGGTACGTTCTCTTCCTCAGGCGAACACATTCTCGTACTCAAAAACCCCCTGCCTTCCAAGCTCTCCACTGACTTAGGCATCGGAGGGTTTCCCCGGTCTTCACCGGGCCCCCCTGATCCTCTTCTGGTTTTGCAGGCTCTCATCCTCACCAGCGATCGTCTTCCCTACTCTTTCTAGTGGAGGCCCGTTTGGCTCAGGCCCAAACAGGATTACACCACCACATTTGGCGTCGTCTGTGGGAACGACGCAGCCATGGCTCGAGGACGATCCTCATACCAGAACATAGGAAGCAGGGCGACGAGGTCCCGCCAGACGCGAGGGAACTCTTGTCGCCGATCCCCCCCTGGTGACGTCGCCATCGCCCCCGCCGGCGTTAATCACGACGTCCCAGCACCACCGGCTGCCGCACCCGCAACTGCCCTCGAAGTAGCAGAGTTTTGGGGGCATATGCAGCAGTTGACGGGCGTCTGCCTCGCCCTGCAGGCTCAGTTGGCGGGAGCGGCGGCCCCGGCGGTTTCCCTGCCGCGCGAGCGACAGGCGGAATCGTCCCATCGCCGCTCTCGCATCCCCCCGGCGCCTCAAGAGCAGCAGGCAGATTCGCCGCGCCGGTTCCACCGGGCTCCGTCGGAAGAGCGGGCACCGAAGCGCCGCGGGCGTTCGCCCCGTCGCTCTGTCGTCTCCCCCCGTCCGCCACGATCAGTCGTGGGAGGCAACTCCCACGCGTCCGGACGAGGGGGCCCCGCCAACTCCGAGCAGGAGCTCGCCCGGCGCTTAAGGCGTGTGGTCGACCTCGAGCGCCGCATGAATGCGGTGGTCCAGCGTGCGGAGGGGAAAGCTCCAGCGGAGGACGACTTGGACTTCCGCTCCCCTTTTAGCAGGGAGATCCTGGAGGCCCAGGTCTCCTCCAAGCTCCCTCTGCCCACCATCGCACCCTACGACGGCACGACCAACCCGGCCGACCACATCCACGGCTTCGAGTCGCACATGGTGTTCCACGGAGCATCAGACGCGGCTAAGTGCAGGGCCTTCCCTGCAACTCTCAAGGAGACCGCCAGGGCCTGGTTCGAGACCCTCCCTGCGGGCTCCATCACCTCCTTTCGCCAACTGAAGAAGTCCTTCCGGGACAACTTCCTTGGCGGAAGGTCGCAGCCGCGGACGGCGGCTTCGCTCCTGGCCGTGCGCCAGAAGAAAGGCGAGGCACTCTGGGAATTCGTCAAGAGGTTCCGAACAGAGGCGCTTCGCATCTCGCGATTGGACGTCCCTCTAGCCACCAGCGCCCTTATTCAGGGCACTCGCGACGGCTTCCTGCAGAGGACCCTCGGCGTCCAGCAGCCTGCCACCCTCGCCGAACTACTCTCCATCGCACAGCGCCACGCGGCTTGCGAGGAGAGCCTGGCGATGAGCAGGGCCGAACAGGGGGAGCAGTCGGATAAGAAGCGGCCTTCCGACAACGGTTCCGACCGAGATCGGAAGAAGGGACAGCGCAATGGCGATTCTCCGCGCCGTCCGCGTCCCTTCACCAACTACACCCCCCTCACTGTGGCGCCCGAACAGATCCTGGCCGAGATCAGGAATGAGGCATTTGTTCGGTGGCCACAAAGAATACGCTCCGACCCCCGGAAGCGCGATCAGAATAAATACTGTCGCTTCCATCGCGACCACGGCCACGACACCTCCGAGTGCCGCCAGCTTAAGGACGAAATTGAAGACCTAATCAAGCGCGGCTATCTTGGACGGTTCGTGCGCCGGAATGAGGAACGCCCTAGATGCCGAGAGCGCACTCCCGAGCAGCCGATCAACAACGAGCCCAATGGGCAAGAGATCAATGTGATCGCGGGAGGCTTCGGCGTGGGCGGGGAAAGCACTCGAAGCCGACGCGACTACGCAAGGCGAGTGCATGTCGTAGATAGGCCTTCAGCATTTCGGCCGGCTCCTATCCTGCCAGCCCTGCACGCGCACATCCCGAGGAGATTATAACCTTCTCGATGAAGATCTTGTAGGGGTCACGACCCCACACACTGATGCGTTGGTCATTTCGGCCACCATCAACCATTGTAATGTGCGCCGGATTCTGGTAGATAATGGAAGCGCCCCCGATGTCTTGGCTTACGACTGTTTTGTCCTCATGGGTCTGCGAGCCGATCAACTCACCCCTGTAAACTCGCCATTGTTCGGCTTTTCGGGAGTTTCGGTCCAGCCCATGGGAAGGATTCGCCTTCCGATCACCTTGGGGACGGTCCCAAGGGTTGTGACCAAGATCGTTGACTTCCTGGTCATCAACAACATGCCCGGATACAATGCTATCCTTGGCAGAGGTCTGATCGGGCGGATCAAAGCAGTACCTTCGTCACTCCATCAGAAGATGAAGTTTCCTACTCCGAGCGGAGTTGGCGAAGTGCTCGGGTGTCAGCGCGAGTCTCGTCGTTGCTATGTCCTCTCCTTAAGGGACAAGCAACCCCTCGCTGATCCAGCCCCTCCAGCTTCCGATCAGCCTTCACCAGCAGCCGAGGGACGCCTGCTAAGATCTAATCCCCATTCAGGTGGGCGATGACCCCGAACACGTTTTGTACATTGGCGCCTTGTTGACAGAGGCCGAGCAGCAGCGCTACACAGCCTTCCTGCTGGCCAATTTGGACGTGTTCGCTTGGTCTGATGACGAGCTTCCAGGCATTCCCCCGGAGGTCATGGTGCATCGCCTCCGCTGGATCCCCGGATCCCGCCAGTTCAGCAAAGGAGGCGACCTGTGAACCGAGAACGGCAGACCGTGATTCAGATCACGTGTCAAAAGCCGAACTGTTGGGCTCCTCCGAGAAGCCCAATATCCAAGATGGATCTCCAACGTGGTCCTCGTACGCAAGGCTAACGGCAATGGCGTGTGTGCGTGGATTACAAAGATCTCAATAAAGCAACGCCCAGGATACTTCCCCCTGCCGCGCATTGACCAGCTGGTGGACGCTACTTCCGGACACGAGCTTCTCAGCTTTTTGGATGCCTACTCTGGCTACCACCAGATCAGTATGCATCCCCGGATCAAGACGCCAACGTTCGTTACAGACCTAGGCTTATACTGTTTCACCAGGATGCCTTTTGGTCTAAAGAACGCGGGCGCGACTTACCAGCGGCTGGTCAACAAGATGTTCGAGCAGCAGATCGGGCGCAACATGGAAGTCTATGTGGACGACATGCTGGTCAAAACGCTTCCGAGCATTGACCACATTTCTGACCTCCAGGAAACTTTCGCAACTCTGCGAAAGTACAACATGAAGCTCAATCCTGCCAAGTGCGCGTTTGGTGTTCGGTCGGGTAAGTTCCTCGGGTTCCTCGTATCAAACAGAGGAATAGAGGCGAACCCGGAAAAAATCCAAGCCGTGCTTGAAATGAGCAGTCCAAAGACAGTGCGCGACGTCCAACGCCTGACGGGGCGTCTTGCCGCACTGAACCGGTTCATGTCCCGAGCAGCAGAAAGAAGTTTTAACTTCTTCAAGTTGCTCCGAGGCCCTAAAAGTGCCTCGAAGCAAGGGGGGCAAGTACGGTGGACTGATGAGTGCGAGGCCGCCTTCACCGAGCTGAAGGCATATTTGGCAGCCCCTCCTGTTCTCTCAAAGCCTGTGCTCGGAGAGCCTCTGTTCATGTACCTTTCGGTCACCGAACACTCCATCAGTGCGGTCTTGATCAGAGAAGTAGGAGCGGCGCAGCATCCTGTGTACTACATCAGGAGGGTCCTCCAAGAAGCTGAAAGGAGGTACCCCAGAGCAGAAAAACTCGCCCTTGCTCTCGTCACAGCTGCTTGGAAGCTTAGGCCCTATTTTCAGGCCCATTCTGTTACAGTTCTAACCGATCAGCCGCTGAAATCCATCCTCCAGCGGCCGGAGGCTTCCGGCAGGTTGGTTAAGTGGGCGATAGAGCTTGGTGAGTTCGACATCGGCTTTCGACCGAGGACGGCGATCAAAGCACAGGCGCTAGCAGACTTCGTGGTAGAATGTACCCTTCCGGCCGAGCAGGATCCACCGTTGGCAGACGACCCCCATGGGAGCTTTACGTTGACGGATCCTCTTGTATCACCGGAAGTGGAGCAGGTTTGGTCCTCACCTCCCCGGAGCGGTTAGAGTTCCAGTACGCCCTCCGTTTCCGCTTTCCGGCCTCCAACAACGTAGCTGAATAGAAGCTTTACTGTCCGGTATCCGCATGGCTAGGCATCTTGGAGCCATTCGACTTAGAGTCTTTAGTGACTCTCAACTGGTTGCCAGCCAGTAAGCGGACAGTTCGGAGCAAGGGAACCCCGCATGGCTCAATACCTCCAACAGGTCAAGAGCCAGACAGAGGGTCTCGTATACTTCGAAGTTATACATGTTCCACGGGAGCAGAACGCGCGAGCCGATGCACTGGCCAAACTGGCATCTTCAGGTGACATCACCCCTTCCCGCTCTGTGTTTATTGAAGAGCTCGCTTTACCGAGCACGGAGGTTGATGTAGCTGCCATAGAAACGGGCTCACCAACTCCGAGTTGGGTGGACCCTCTCTTGGCGTACTTACTCCGGGGCGAACTTCCGCCCGAACAGAGCGAAGCTCGGAAAGTCAGAATGCGCGCTCAACACTTCACCCTCGTAGAAGGCAAACTGTACCGACGGTCCCTTGCTAGACCTCTTCTGCGTTGCCTCAATCCTGAGGAGGCCCTCGTGGCCACAGAAGAAGTACACGAGGGGCTGTGCGGAAGCCACCTGGGGGGCAGAACGCTAGCGCGCAGCATTATCCGAGCAGGGTTCTGGTGGCCTTCTCTTCAGAAGGATTGCATGTCCTTTGTCAGGAAATGTCCAGAATGCCAAAAGTTCGGAGAACTCATCAAGCAGCCCGCCGAACAGCTTCACAGCCTGTTCGAGCCGCGCCCTTTTGCCAGGTGGGGCATTGACATCTTGGGTCCCTTTCCCAGGCCCAAGGGCGGAAGAAGTTCCTGTTCGTGGCCATCGATTACTTCACCAATGGATCGAGGCCGAACCTGTTGCCACAATCACCGAACAAGCCGCATGGAAGTTCGTATGGAAGAACCTTCTCTGCAGGTTTGGCGTCCCTAGGGTGATTACGTCCGACAACGGGAAATAGTTGACAGCACCTTCTTCAAGCAGAAGTGCGCCGAGCTCGGGATCTACAACCACTTCACCTCCGTGGCTCATCCCCAGGCTAACGGTTTGGTCGAAAACGCCAACCGAACACTGCTGCACGGGATCCGCACGAGAGTGGAGGCTGCAGGTGGGTCGTGGATCGACGAGCTCCCAAACGTCCTTTGGTGTCACCGAACGACTGCTCGGGTAGCTACAGGGGAAACACCTTTCCACTTGGCCTACGGCTCGGAAGCAGTTGTACCTCTGGAAGTAGCCCTTCCAACCATCCGAACAACCCACTTCGACGAAGCCGCCAATAACCGCGCTCTTCGAGAGAACCTGGACATGCTGGGCGAACGACAAAGCGACGCCAGCATTCGTCTCGTTTCTTATCAGCAACGACTCGCACAGTACTACAATGCCCGAGTTCGGGAAAGGCGGTTCAATGTGGGAGACTTGGTTCTGCGCCGCTGTTCGGCTTCGGATCCCCGAAGAGCAGTCGGCAAACTTGCCATCAAATGGGAAGGACCTTATCAGTCACCCATGTCCTCGGAAAGGCTCATATAAGCTAACTACTCCTAGTGGCGAGGCCATACCCAGGACTTGGCATGTCTCTAACCTTAAGGCTTATCATTTGTAAAAGCCTTTTGTCAGCGTCCTACCTCTCTTCTCCCTCCTCCTGTTGTTTCACAAGCATCTAGCATATACACCTGATCGGAATCACCTTTGTGGTTCTCAACGATCTGCGTCTTACATGCGATGCCTGTGGAGCCTAACGGATTCCGATTCGAGCAGGATAGCCAACAAAGGGAGAAGATAGAGAAAGTGAAGCTACGAGACACCTCATGAACAGAAAATTTCATTCATGAAAAGTTTTTGCTTACAGGAGAGCCCTTCTCGGCCGCTGTTACAAAAGGAGAATAAGGAATAACAAGGAACATAAGGATCAAGGGGCCTGCTGTGAAGGGCCGGCGTCTTCACCTGAAGGGGCATCCGCCCAGACTGGAATTGTGCGAACCGCACACCATCCAAACGGGCGTCCTGAGTTCGACGCCGGCACTCCCGAACAGCAGCCTCGAAGGCTTCTCGGGCACGTTCAACCCAGGAAAGCCGTTCTCCGAGGTCCTTCCCAGCATTAAGACCCACTCAGTAGCAGCGGGCCCCATACTGCTCCAAGTCTTCCTTGTACTCCGGTCCGGCCTTATAGTCAGCAACGGCACGGACCCCCGCGTCCACTATCACCTTGGTTAAGGCTTCCTTTTCGGCCCGCGCCAAGGTGGTCTCGAGCTCCGAAGCCTGGAGGGCTGCTTTGAGGTTCTTCACCTCCTCCTCCAGCGCCGTCTCGCGAGCCTTATGCCTCGCAGCGAGGTTCTCACAGAAGGCTACCTGCGCCTCATTCAGATATTTCTGCTTCTGACCCCGAACAGCTAGAGCCTTTAGGGTGCCCAGCGACTTGGACACGCCATCCACGAGCGCCTCCAGATCATATCGCTCGTGCCCTCGTCCTCTAGGCCCTCTGGTTGGTAACCTTCCACTGACCTCTCCGGAGTCAGCTCGGAAGGAAGGTCCAGGCACCTGGCCAGCTGTTCGAGTCGGGAAGCGGTGGGGCTTGCGGGCAGCTTCCTTGGCGACACTTCAACACGGCGAAGCGTCGCCTCCAGCGCCGCCACCGAAGGCACCTCGGGGAGTCTCCGGTGTAGCACCTCAGTCAGAGGCCTGGTGTCGTCCCCGGAGCTCTCGTCCCCGGCCGCAGCAGCGGCAGACGAGATCGGAACGTCACCAATCACAAAGTCTTCCGGCCGGCACGACTCGGAGGTCGTGGCAACGACGTTCGTCGAAGCTGAAGCCCGACTCGCCCCAACGGCCTCCTGCCTTATCTCCGGCCGCACCTCCCCACCGTCCTCGGTAGCGGAGGGTGCAAGGGCTGCTGTACGGCCCTCCTCGGTATCTCCAGGAGCTTGAGCGCTCTTCTCCCCGAGGACGGCTGCACTCTCGCCGACTACAAGATCCTCGGCAATCACCTCGGCTGCATCCTCGCCGACTACACGGCCTTCGGTGATTACCGAGGTGGGGGGCGCGGGGGGCAGGATGTCTTCACTCCTTTGTGAAATATTCCCCCCTCGGAAGAACTGCCTCGCCAGAACCACAAACAGCCGCTGGCGCAGAAGCGAGGTCCGGGGCGATCGCCCCATCCTCAGCACCAAGCTGTGCGCCCTCATCTGGCGCACCACCCTGCTCGGCGTTCCCTTCACCGGGCAGGACCACTTGGGCCTCACGCACCGGCGACTTCGCCCGCCCTCCGGAGCGGTCCGATTCATCTCTGACCATTATCAGGCCCAGCTCGGCGGACATCTTCATGACCGCCTCTGAACGGTCCACAACTGGAGTCGCGGGCGCCCTCTCCTCGGACGTCCCCGTACGCTGCGAGATCTTCGAGCCAACAGAGGCTCAAGATCCTCCTCTGTTTCTTCCTCCACTACCGCGGCGCCTTCTGCAACACGCGGCATTGGCTTCGTCATCTTCCTCTTCTTGCGAGCTCGGGCTCGTCGGACACCCTTCTTCTAGAGCGCCCCCGGCCTGCGAATCCACCGCGGCCGCCTTGCGCTTCTCCTTCCTCTTCGTCTGAGGGAGAGAAGTCGCCCCTGCGGTCGTCGCCGTCTCAAGTGCCTTCTTCACGGCACCTCCTCTCGCTACGGCCTTCTCTTGCTGCGCGGACCCCTTCGCGGAGCCTCCCTCGTCCAGCCTTATTGAGCAAAGGCTGACAGGGATCATCTCGGCATAGTTGGCCATCTCCTTCTGGTCCCGACCAGCAGCTATTTCGTCATCATCTAGAAGAGGCAGAAGAAGGGTTAAAACCCAAGTATGTAGGAAAGAGAACGAGCAGAGCGCAGAGGACTTACCCCAGGCACGGCTAAGCTTGTATTTCACAAGCTTGTACTCGGTCAGTACCCCTCGGCGTGGTTCACTCCGACCGTGTTCAGCAGCTGGGAGGCCGCGGCCGCCTCCTTGATCAAGAAAGGGGCATGTCCGCCCTCCTCAGGGGCTCCACCACCCTCACGGGGAAATCCCACTCAGGGATGTTCGCTCCTTGTTGTCGCCCCACGGAGAAGAGGTGCCCTGTCCACCCCTTGTTGTTGGACAGTCGGGGAGAGAAGTTTATCCGCATCCGGTTTGTACGGTGTTTCACGTACACGATCCCCATCCCGGACTGCGGAGAGCACGCCAGGCTGAAGTGATTACGGAAGATCTCCGCAGTCGCTTCGATCTTCTTCTTCCTACATATAATGCAGAAGACGAAGATGGTCCTCCACGAGTTGGGCGTCAGCTGAATCGGCGCCACTTTCCAACTCCGGAGTAGCTCCTTTGCAATCTCCGGCGTCGGCAGCCGAAGACCAGCTTCTAGCAGGTCCAACGAGAGCACGAAGCACCCCGGTTTCAGGGTTAGATACGACTCGTCCTCGCGCATCAGGACGATGTCGTACTCCTCACCTATCCGAAAACGCTCTCGAAGACCCTCGAAGCTCCGATACTTTGCCGCTTTTGCTGCCACCGGTGGCATCCCGCTGGCTTCGACGATCTCCTTTCCCTTCTGAGCCATCACCGAAAGCAGCAACGCTACACACAAGAAGAAGAAGAAGGAGAGCAGGAGCGGTGGAAAGCTCGAAGGAGAAGGAGGCGAGCGGCTTGGGAAGCAGTAGACTCTGGAAAACTTTTCGGAGACGAAGACCCCGCTCTCACCCCCTCCCCTTCCTTATAAGGAAGGTGAGGCGCAAAATTCGAAGTATGGCTAGAAATGTCGTTTCCCCCCACTCCAAGTCTCCTCTCGAATGACTCATGGGTGACCGTTCGGGCTTGGCGTGTGACGTTCCGAGCTTGACACGACCCACGTGGTCATCATGAAGCCCCGTGTTCGAGGAAAACCCCTCTGCAATGGCGTCGCTACAGGTCTACTCGGATCTCCGAGGACGATACCGCATTTATTGCGGAGATGACGCCCGAGCAGGTCGCCGCCCTCAAGTACTCCGGCTTCTGAGCCACTTGAGGGCGTGGGGGGCAAGTGTGGCGGCTGTTTTTTCGCCACCTAGGCCCATCGCGTCAAGGCCCATCAACGCCTTCCCCCTCTGTCGTGGCCTCCTCGTGCGGTCCCAGGCCTTCGTATGTATCAGATGAAAGGAGACCCATGCGCCGGTCATCCTTGGCGAAGCACTGCCGAACTCGTCAGCAGGCGTCTTCCAACAAGAACTTCAACCTCGCTGCGCGGAACAACCCTGGATGTCACCGAACAGCACGTTAGAGCCCCCATGTGGGTCACCTGCTCGGAAGGTGTCTCCGGAGGCTGCCGAGCTGGCTCTCGGCTTACGCCGCGGTTATAACCGCCCCAGGCCACGCGCTCCATCATCAAGGGGCACGAACTGCCTGGCAGCCCAACGGGCACTTGGGCCCATAACTCCTCCCGTTATGCACACCCATCAAGGCGTCTTTTCAGGCACGATCTACCAACGTTACGCACGTTGGCTTTGGCACCAACGCCTATAAAACCAGGTACAGTACCATGCAATGGTACGTTCTCTTCCTCAGGCGAACACATTCTCGTACTCAAAACCCCCTGCCTTCCAAGCTCTCCACTGACTTAGGCATCGGAGGGTTTCCCCGGTCTTCACCGGGCCCCCCTGATCCTCTTCTGTTTTGCAGGCTCTCATCCTCACAGCGATCGTCTTCCCTACTCTTTCTAGTGGAGGCCCGTTGGCTCAGGCCCAAACAGGATTACACCACCACAGTGACCATTCAAAGGGTAGTAAACATTATGGTTTTTTTTTATTGTGTGAGAATTCGTCTTATATTTGCATTTGTATGTATAAGTATTCTTTTCAATATATCCCCTCTCTCTCTCTCCGGGGGGGGGATTCAGCAATCAGCAAGATTAGGTACATTGTGAGATTGTGCCAGATGCTGCATAGGTGGCGGCATGGAAGTGTGCTCTGTGGAGCAGGAGAAAGATTTTTTATATTTGAGGAAGTGTAGCAAGTGTAATCCACGTAGGCTTGCAGCTCATGTGGCGTCTTGTTGGGCGCCACGTGATTTTTAAAATTAATATTTCTATTTTGGAGTCCACCTTTTTATTTTGGAGTCTATTTTTTTATTTTGGAGCTTAACTTTCTATTTTGGAGCTTAAAAAATAGTTTGGCTCCAAAATAGAAGATAAGTTGGGTTCCAAAATAAAAAAGTGGTCTCCAAAATAGAAGGGTTGAGCTCCAAAATAGAATGTTAGATTTAAAAAAAAAAATAGTTTGGCTCCAAAACAGAAGGCAAGTTAAGCTCCAAAATAGAAATTAGCTCTAAAATAAAAAGTTGGGCTCCAAAATAAAGAGGTTGGGCTCCAAAATAGAAAAGTTAAATTTCAAAAAAAAAATGTGGCACCCAACAGGGCGCCACATGGGCTGCAATCTTACGTGGATTGTACTTACTACGCTTCCTCAAGTGCAGTAAGCTTTTCTCGTGGAGTAGAGGTCTGCATCATGTCGAAGTTAAGGCAATTCGTAGTGCAGGCTATACACCAGAACCACCCAATCTTTCGGAGGTTGTGCCCTCGCCAAGGAGTCGATTTTGCCCAACTAGGGCCGCTCACCATCCCCTGCAATGAGTCCATCTTCTAGGACGTCTTTTGCGACCTCAACTCCTCAGCTTTGCTCGCATCGGGACAACTCTAGGTCGCCTCTACAGAGTTTCTTGAAGAATTTGGCACCTCAGTGATTGAAGCCATTAGGGTGGAAGGTGCTCTTTGGTAAAAGCTAACTTGCAGGTTGATGCTCTCTCTCTCTCTCTCTCTCTCTCTCTCTCATCTCTCTCTCTCTCTCTCTCTCTCTCTCTCCGGCGTGCATGAACTCTCTCGACACTTAGGTTGGTATCGCACCGCACCTTCTCTCTCCTACTATACGTCACTCTCTCTCTTCGTGCACGTGTTGGAGTCGGAGGGGAAAACCTTGTTGACACCCCAAATTAGTTAGCGCAACACATTCTTAGGGGCACATTAATGCGACCGGCTGGTCTTCGTGGACATGGTAGCTTCTAGGGGTGTTCAAAATACGGTCCAAACCGGTTCGGTTTCACGGATCTCACAGTTCCGTTCGGTTTCAGGTTAGGAAACCGAAATGAACTGAATATGTATATATAATTAATTAATAATATATTTATATAGAAAAAGCGCTTGTAGCGCAGTGGTTATTAGTGTTGGCGCGACCTCCACGAGATCAAATCTCGCTTAAAGCGTTCGTTTTTTTTTTGCATATTTTGAACTTAATATGTATATATAATCAACTAATAATATAAATACACATAAAAGCGCGTGTAGCGCAGTGGTTGGCACCTTTGGCGCCGCCTCGAGGCAGAGGTCGCGAGATCGCCGCTTAAAACTCATTTTTTTTCCTTATTTTGATTTGAACCGGTTCGGTTCGCTTCAGATCACTGTAGCAATTCGGGTCAGTTCTCCTAAAAATAGGGGTGAACTCGACCGAACCGAACTGTTGTTCACCCCTAGTAGCTTCATCAGTTCTGAGGTTGACGGCCTGACGTTAGACGTGCTCCTTGCATTTCGGATGAAGAACTGTGTGCCGGTGCAACCCACCCCTGCCATTCCTCTCTAGAGAGAGAGAGAGAGGGTATATTTTATATATACTTTAGGTCATTTTGGACATTTCATATAAAATATGACTCTCAGGGCAATTTTAATATGTAAGAGGGATAAATATACAAATATAAATATAAGACAAATTCCCCTCACTGTATAATCCATATGCAAAACCCATTTATCGAAGCCTAAAAAGATAATCGTAATAAAAAATGAAGAACAAGTACATATACGAGAATGAGCAGATACATGTTAGCTTTTTAGGCCTAGAGGCAAAGCTAGAAGGCCTGGTTTCAGATGTAGAATTACCACTCTTATATGAATAATTTGGGATAATCATAAAAATATTATTCTTATATGAATATTTGTAAATTGCAAAGAATATTCTTCGCTTATCCATAATGTTACGATATGTGTAACATGAGGTCGGCTCATGCCGAGGTGATCGTTGAGGTGACTAGCGCTAAGCGTCCGAGTCGAGATGAGTAAGCTGAGGGACTGATCCGAGGTCCGCTTAGCCGACCTGAGATGCATTTCCGAGCTTCTGACGCTAGGGGTAAACACAGTTCGGTTCGGGTTGACTCATTTTTTTGTCAAACTGAACCGAACCGAATCCCAGGTGAACCGAACCGAACCGAACCGAACCAGTTCCGTTCGATTTAAATCGAAGTGTAATGCTCTGTCTTACACAGCCGCGTGCTTGCCTTAATGGCTAAGGCGCTGGTCTTTTCTACGAGAGTGGGGTGTTCGAATCTTGCTTTTGACATGTTTTTACAATAGATCTCAGATATGTCACCTTTTTTGACAAAAAAATGCCTGTTTAGCGGGAGGCCGATTTCAAACTCAAGCCTTCGCAGGCGCAAGGCGCTGCAGCACCCAACGCTAACCAACTGTTCTACACTTTGTTCAAGTTATTAATGTACATATTATATATATTCGGTTTTTTCGGTTTCAGGAAGTGAAACCGAATTGAACTGTGTAGAGGCCCAAACCGAACCGAACCGAACTGGCCGGTCGGTTCAGTTTTTCGGTTTGAACCGAATTATGAATAGCCCTACCTGACGACGTTGCCCGAGGACTTGCAAAGCCCACCGAGGGGTCTCGACGGGGAGACACTCTGACGTTCAAATCAGTAGCTAAGCAAAATGGTCTAGCCTAAGGAGTGGAACAACGTACTTACATTTGAAGAGTGTCTGCCTCTTTTATAAGGGTTGAACTCCTGTGGAATCAGTTGGACGACCCCGCAAATCCCGCAACGGATCTCCGTGATTGTCGTCAGATAGTGGTCGTAACCACCATGCCAGATCTTATTGGGCACACGATTATCGGCCATTACATCGTCAGTTAATGCTTTGGCCATTATGCGAGCCATGTTCTCAAGAACCCCGAGAACACGTCGTGCTCCGTATCAGTTGAGGCCGATCCAGGTATTCTCTCCTTGGCCGAGCTGAGGCGGTCGGCCCAAGGGGTGTGAAGAGGTCGTCCTGGCCGATCTGACTCGTCAGACTAGACGACAATGAAATTTGGTTCGAGCCACGTCAGGATGTCGGCTCTGGTACTTTGGGAGGTAGGCCTAGTCGAGGCTCCGGCCGACCTGTGGGGACCCCCCATATCATTGGCCCCCCAGGTTCACGTCGGATCGCTCCAGTAGGCCGAGGTGAAGCTGTTGTCCAAAATTCCTCAGTCGACGACACGTGGCTTGCCTGTGGCTCTGTTAGCCCACGTGGTCTGCCGCACGTCCCATCGTCGTACAATTTGCGCCAGTGTCATGATGGTAGAGCTTCCTCTGCTGTTGTGCAGACGTCAATCATCGCGTCGATGCCTCGACTCCGGCGTGCCATCATTGAGTTCCTAACAATCCGCACTGATCGTAATCCAAGGCAAAACTTGGTAACCAATCCAAGGCCACCATGTGGCTCGATCTCGATGGTTTTCGAAGACGACAAAACCCAATTGTTGGATCTGATCAGCCCCCAGGCACTATAAATGGTGGGGTCTACTGCCGAAACGCCACCCTTCCTTCAGTGTGCGAGAACTTCACGAGAGATGACCATCCGACGTGCCGATGTTCTTCAATCCAACCTTCAAGCATCCGCCGTCGACCTTCATTCTCTGCTTGCTTCCTTTAGAGGTAAGTGATGAGCTCCACCTCCTCCAGTTCCTTTACGTCTTCTACCTCCGACTCTCGCCTTCGAGAGAGTTCCTCATCTAGAGGTTCTTCTTTTGAGAACCCCTCCACTTTGACGTCGTCCGAAGCTACCTCACCTCCTCTTTCTTCTGAGACAAGAACATCTCCTCCGGAGGCCTCTCGGCCCGACGCTCACACATCGGAGCCCGCCGAGGAGTCTTCTGATCTGGAGGTCAGTCCTGGGTCTTACATACCCAAGAAGCCTTCTTCCCATACCTCGGGGTCGTGTCGACAAGCCGACACCGATGACGAGACCTTCCTCTGGATGAAAACCCATCCTAATCTCGACTTTCCCGAGGGCTCCATTATGTACTCTTCCAAGCGACACCGAGCTCACTACACCATGGAGCGGTGTTTACATCTACTCCGAGGCCATCTGAGCAAGCCTTCGATTTCCTCTGCATCCCTTCATCATCTTTCTTCTTCTTAAGAGCCACTCCTTCGGAGTTGACCCCTAACTCCTGGAGTTCAGTTGTATCCTCCTAGTAGTATGTGCCCTTGCTAAGGTCTTTTCGACCACTCGCCTCTTCTTCTACTGCTTCTTCGTAAAAGTCTTCAGGGACTTTTTGTACTTCCAGCTCGGACCGGTCGGTAAATCCTCAGCCGAATGCCTTCCTCTATCCACAACTGGAAGAGGAACTTCATCTTCGTTCATTGCCCGACCGGATGGCCCTTCCCAACCACATGGTCGACAGTGAACATCCGTGACAAAGCCTTCCGACCTTTGACCCTCATAGCATCTGAACTCGTAGAATTTGATTCTCTACAGGCAGTGGACCCCCCCCCTATGCTTTGTACCAACCATTCGACGAGCTGTTCGAGTTGATTGTCAAGGTCGACCGAGGTATGACTTCCTCGCTAACACTTCCCTTTCGCCATTGTTGATGACTTTTGATACTTAATGACCTTCTTCTCGCAATAATTGCCGACAAGGGCAAGTTATCAACAGCTCTAGACACTACCAAAGGAAAGGAAGCTTCCCTGCCGAGGTGGCCGCTCAGAGATTCTTGCCCTGCGGGGGCAAGAAAAGTGCCACAAGGGCCACCGAAGAGACCGAGGAGGGACCAGCTGACAACGACATCGCTCCTCCAGCCGCCACACAGAAATGCCAATGGGTGTTGGAGACCCAACTGACTAGGTCTCCGAGCGACCACGGGACCAGCCGTCACGACAGACACCGTCCGCCGACATCCATGACACGCCGATCTTGGGCTCCTCCCAATCACTGCACTGATCAGTGCAGCCTACAGAGGAGCTCTCCGCCACCGAATGGGGTCGTCGAGCGACTCCCAACCAGAGCCAAAGCCGTGCCTAGGGCTGAAGACGAATGAGGTCATCGAAGACCTCTACAGAACGATGCAGGATCAGTTGGTGCTAGTCGGGACTCTGCTCCACAAGGTCGAGACGACCCGAACCAGCACTGTTGGATGAGTAACCGAGACCGTCAAGAAGGCCACGAGAATAGGGCCGAGGAGGTCAAAAAGCGTCTTTCTGAAGAGAAATAGTGGGCAAAGGACGTCGAGGGGAATATCGCTCGGCTAAAGCTGTCAGCCGAGAAGCTCAACGAGTCCTCCATACCGAGAGGGAGGCGCATGCAGCGATGAAGACCAGAACATGAACCTGGCCGAAGAAGAGCTTGCCAAGGCCATCGCCGAGTATCGTGAGTCTGAGGCGCTCAAGGAAGAGATCGACAAACTCTTCCAAGCAGGATACAACTTCTACCTCGGGCACCTCCGAGACCTCCATCCCGAATATGACATGTCGAGATTGCTGGACAACGTCGAGGACGAGGATGTCGATGATGCCGATGCTGAGGACGAGGACATCGTGGAGGCCGTCGATGATGCGCTGGCTACCGCCTTTGAAGAGGCCCTCGAGGCCACCGCTGAAGCCATCATCGCCGACACGCATGTCGCGCCCAACATCGAGGAGACTCGAGTCAGCACAGACGATGTCGGCACGGACAATGTCATCGTGGGTTAGGTGCCTGAGCCAATGGTCAACAAATGCTACCCTTCTTCATTCCTTGGCACTTCTCCAAGGACTTTTGTATCTTCTTGTTCATCAATACAATTCCTTTTCTTCGCCAATTGCAAACTTTCTTGCCAATTGCAAGGATTCACATGCGTTTGGGTCATCGGTGCTCTCCGAGAACTCATCCTTGATGACATTTAGTTCTAGCCATCCGAGACCTTAGCACAATGTCGTCGCTAACTTTCGACGTGGCTAAACCCATATGATGGTTAACCTGACGTCTAAGATTATTAGCCAACGTGAAACAAGCGTAGTCCACAGGTCGAGTGTCATAGCGACCTCATCAACCTTGGTGACAAACTTCCCGAGGAGGCAACCTGGATATTCTTCGTCTACCAAGAAGGTTGGGATGAAACAACCTAACCACTCAATTGTTAACTCGTATTGTTGGAATCTGTCGAGCCTCACAATTGAGCTGACGACTTTACAACGTTAACCGTATCAGGGGGAAACCCTCAACTAATCATTCTTCAACAGGAGATGATACTATAAAGTGAATCGTCACCTCCAGAGGTCAGCCATCAAGCCTCACGTCAGACCATCACGTCGGCCATAATGCCCGACGTTGATCGACAGACATCTTGCGAGTGCCGAAGCGACCGCATCTTCTTCATGCTATCAGTACGTATGACGTCGTACCTACGTTCTTGACGAGTGGCGAAGCAACCTCGTCTAGCAAACTACAACCTCCACATCATTCACGAGTGCCGAAGCGACCTCGTCTTCTTCACACTCACTACACGTTGGATGTCGTATTTGTCCCTGAGGAGTGCCAAAGCGACCTCGTCCGCGGACTAACATCCACGTCCCTCACGAGTGCCGAAGTGACCTCGTGCGTGTCGGATGAGTTAAGCATTCATCCACTCACATGGTCGGAGCAGCCGAGAGCGCCGAAGAGACCACCTCGTGCTGCCTCTACCGACGCTTCATACCATGTGTCGAGGCAACTTCGTGGCAGACTCCACCAATGCCTATACAATATCAATAGGCGACGATGCTATAAAGTGACTCATTGGTTCTCAACACTTCGTCAACAATCAATTCACACAATGTAAATAGTCTTAAAATGATAACGCGCCCTCGTAGGTGCTCGGCATTCCAAGTTATTGGAATCACCAATCTATTGAGGTTTAATAACCGACATGTCCCAAAATCGAGGTCCTCGACCATACAGTACGTGCCTCCTCAATTCTGTGTCGTGCACAAGACAACACTTTTAAGAGACTCATCCTCAGCCCCAAGATGAATCTACAAAGCGACTCATTGTCGTCCACAAGACTAGGGCAACTCGTCGCGCGTTCATTGAAGCTATAGGTTTGCACCGCCTCGTAGCCTTTGCATCGGTCATCTGGTGCTACGGTTTCACACTACCTTATAGCCTCCACATGGCCATCTTAAGCTACAGGTAAAGCACCTCATAGCCTCCACCTCGGCCATCAATCATTCTTTACGAGTGCCGAAGTGACCTCGTATTCTTCGAGTGTCGGGGTGACCTCATCAAGGTGGCTCCCAAGCTCATCAATTTTCGCTATCATCTGACCTCTATGACCACCGAAAATAGGTCAATTCTTGAGGTTAGATCTGACCTCTATGACCACTAGGAGCAGGTCAATTCTCGAGGTAGGATCTGACCTCTATGACCATTGAAAGCAGGTTGATTTTTGAGGTTAGATCTGACCTGTATGACCACTAAAAGCAGGTCAATTCTCGAGGTCGGCTCTAATCTCTATGACCACTGAAAGCATGTCAATTCTCGAGGTCGAATCTGACCTCTATGACTACTGAAATAGGTCAATTCTCGAGGTCGACTCTGACCTCTATAACCACTGAAAGCAAGTCAATGCTCGAGGTCGGATCTGACCTCTATGACCATCGAAAGCAGGTCAAATCTTGAGGTCGGATTTGACCTCTATGACCACTGAAAGCAGGTCAATTCTTGAGGTCAAATCTGACCTCTATGACCACTGAAAGTAGGTCAATTCTCGAGGTCATATTTGAGTGACCATCTAAAATAGTTCAATTCTCGAGGTCGGATTTGACCTTTATTATTGATCCGGACCGGGGTATTTATGCCCATTAAGGCTCCATATCCAGATCCGCTTCCCGCGAACAGACCGAAGTCTCGCAAGGATATCTCACCACATGTCCAGTAAGAATATAAAAGACAACTACACAGTATAAACACAAGAAAGTACAAGTGCTCATATCTGCATATAACATTTTACAACTGTCCCATTACTTATTACATGTCCAATAAAAAGTACAACTACCTGGGGCATACCCCGAGGGGCACAAGCTCACACAACACTAACTACTACACTACACTACTGCTGGTGGTAAAGTCTGACACAACGTCTCCACAAGCCGAACACTCGGCAAACCCTGAAAAGAACTATAGGGAGTGAGCCTCAACAAGTCACTGGCTCAGTAGGGAGGCCCCCAAGAACCCCAACACTAAACAAAAGAGACCTCAATCTTAAAGGGTCTCACTGGCCACACATATACCAACCCATTTCCATGCTCACAACAATTCACAGTAGATATAGCTGGACTTAAATATAACAATAAACAACAAGTCCTCGGAAGGAATGTGGGACTACAGGACTACTACAATATTATTAGTCAGCCCAACTACTAAAGTGCCTAAACCACAGTCTCACACCGGCACATTGTTACAACAACCAGTTGCCTAAGCTATAAGCCACACAAGCAATCACTGCCCAGACTATAGCTTCACAGGCGAACCTCAATCTTGCGGGTAATAAGACAGCCAACTAAGTGCTGGTCCATTAAACCCCAAACCACGATATATTAGAAGCTACACACACCAGGTAACATATCGACTACAGCGGGCCAATCCATCACCTACTAAACCATAATTGAAAGTTTACTTAAAGAAAGTAAAACACAACAAGTGGAAGGTCACATTATACGACCTCCACGGAGCACAGCTCCACCAAACCACTGTTTACCTAGCCACAAGCCTCATCGACAACTTACCCACAAAGGGAAACATAATTGGCAACCACTAGCCATCCACCACACAATAAACCATAAACAAAGATTTACTTAAAACAGATAGGATTAACAAGTGGCAGGTCAAACCACAAAACCTCCACACCACACAAGTACTTGAAAAGGTCGGTACACAATATACACCCCACAAACTGTAAAGTAACCCGAAGGGTAAGGTACCTGCTACCTCAAGGTACCACAACACAAACACCCTTGCGAAAGGTACTAATAGTGGTTACCACCACACAGAATGACAATTTTACTGTGCCTTCACTTAGCACAACATACAAGTGAAACTCTCGACCGGCAAGTCACACAAGCCACAACTAGAGCCGGAAAGCACGAGTCGGAAGGAACGACGCCACCACACGGGAACGGACTACTGGCTGATCAGGCCAGTATCCACCCGGACAACACAACACAAGACAACCTCTCAGCCTCGCAGTCAGGATGAAAGGTCCAACTGCTGCTCCACGAGAACAAGTCCAAACAACTGTGGAGACCAACCAACACCACACCTGCAGTCACACAGCTGCAGGCCCATGCCTGGCACCTCTAAGGTCTCTGGCCGGAGCACCCTAAAGTGAGGCACTGGAAAACAGACTAGCTGGGGACCAGTGTCGACTATGGTGTCCGTACCCCCAACTACGAGCGCGCTACAAGCGACTGCACACCCACAAACACAAAGGGAGCGCTACCTATTGTCGTCTTTCCCTCAGCCGAGACTACAACTCAACACAGGAGTGAGGGTGTCTAGGAAGATGACACGAGCCTCAACGGTACCACCTGTCCAAGACAAACCCCGAGCACAAGAAACACACGTCGCCTGGCTCAAAAAACCTGGGGTTACTCGACTAGAGAGATTCCGATAGCCTCCGGACCACCCACACTCGGCTAGCACAAACCACTCCTATACACAACCCTTTCTATTACCAATCACGTTAATGTTAGGAATAGCTTATCCAGTTTACCCCTGACTTACAGCTAACCTACATAATCACACACATAACTATATTTAGCCATACCCCACAGCCTGTCATCGTCACCTTGTGACCTACAAGCTAACTCACCCTAACACCAGTAAACCACGATATCCAATCATTTGGGCCTTTCATTAATCATCTTATGACAAGAGAGGTCACATTAAAACACAAACACAATAATCACCTTAGACTTTACTAATTATCCATCTAACTATCCTATAAAGATCTAAAGGATAAGGGCTAGGTCCGACTGAACCTCCTCGCCACCACGCCCAGGGACTAATCATAATATTTATGATCAAGAAACATAAAATATACTATGTGACAAACGCCTCGGCCAAGCCCGTTAAACCAATAACGCACTTGATCCGAGTCCGCCTCCCGCGAACGGGCCGAAGCCTCGCAAGGGATACCAAACCACAGTCCGTGTAAACATAAAGGAACACACCACATTTCATATATAATTTTTCACAATTTACATAGCCATATTCCATTAAAACTGAAAGGTGTACAAAAGCCTGGGGCATACCCCGAGGTACAACAAAAGAAAGTAAACAACTACAAAACTACAAGGCTACACTGCTGAGTACTACTCCGCTGGAGGTACTGACCCTGCTCCGCTACGACGCGGCCCAGAACTGGACGTCGGACGGGAAACGTCCTCCTCGCCCTCACCTGTGGGGGTAGGGGTGAGCCTCTCTAGTCACTGGCTCAGTAGGGAACTCCCCCAAAGCCGAACAAACCACAAACCACAGGTACAAACAGTAAACAGTACCAACAACATATAAAACAGCTAAGCAGTAAGTAAAGCTGTAAAAGTACTCACCGTCTGTCGACTACGAGAAACAACTGTAGTAACTAAACGCAAACCCAAACAGGTGTACAAGCCAAAGTAGAGACAGCCACACGAGCCACGTAAACTGGTTCGCGACACCAGAAACTGACTCGGACAACTAACACAGGTCCACCTCTCAGTCTCGCAGCCACGACGAAAGGTCCAGCTGCCGCTCCACGTAAAAGGTCAAACAACTGTGGAGACCAACTAAACACCACAACCTGCAGACCACACGGTCACAGGCCCATGCCTGCACCTCCAGAGACCCTGGCCTGGGCTCGCTAGAGTGAGGCACTGGAAAAGGACTAGCTGGGGTCCAGTACGTCTACTGGTGTCCGTACCCCCAACTACGAGCGCGCTACAAGTGACTAAAACAACCACAACTGTCACTGTCCCACTGTCGTCTTTCCCTCAGCCGGACGTACAACTCTAACACAAGAGTGAGGGTGTCCAGGTCAGACGACACAGACCTCGACGGTACAACACAAGTACCGGACAAAGCCCCGAGCTAACAGCCTGGCTCACAAGAACCTGGGGCACCCAACTGGAGAGGTAACCACGGTAGGCGTCGTACTACTCGTCACGTACACAAAACCACGTGCACGTCACACACAAACCACGTGAAACCTCACGTAAACCACAGTAACCACTGGTCCACTACATGTGAACCCAACTGACTCGCGTACACAACGCGCAGTCACCGAAGTAAACAATTAACAGCATACCTTGTATGCTAAACACGTAAACCATGTGCACTTAGTGCACCTCATACGTTAACACCCACGCATTATCGATAAAACACCATAAATAGCCATTTCTGTTCATATAGGAGTAGGCGGCCACATCGATTGCCGCTTACAGGAAGTAGACGGCAAGGTCCCTGGCCGTCAACCTCATGGCTGAAGATCTTGGCGGCAAACTATGTTGACGCCAAGTTCCTCGGCCTTAAACCCTGCAAAAACCCTAATCCGGTCCTGCGAGTTTTCCACTCATTCTTAATACAGAAAAATATGTAAATGCTATTCCTCTAGCATGATGGAACCCAATACAACCCACTAAAACATGCTTGAACATAAATACACAAACCACCCATTATCCCGCATGGTGCAACTCTATCCAAACATGGATTATCATGCTGGTTCAAGTAGTTATGATGTGTTTTAATGTTTCTACGGAGCTACCAGGGTTCGTCCCCTACCTCAGAACGCGTTAGAATCTCCCGCAATCCCCGGTTTACGCCGAGCCCTCCGCGAGCTCCCACGCGAATTGCACCACGCCGCGACGTTTCCTCGCGCAATTCGGCGACGCCGCGCGTCCCACGATCGACCAGCCACTCCTCGATACCTGTTAGAACCTTCAGAACACCAGGGCGCGAAGCTGGGGCAAGAGGGAGAGGGGTGAGCTGAGAGAGCTGCCCTCGGGTGAACATATAACCTGCTGAACTGACAGGTTGGCGTCAACCCCCTTGTCGCCCACATGCACCGCCAGACTAAACGTCCACAAAAGCTGCCGCCAAGTTCATGAAGTAACGTCCATGAACCTGGACGCCAACAGTCAACGACCACCCCTTGGCCGCCAACTCAGACAGAACAGCAGCAGGTCCTATTCCAATTCAGGACCTACCCTGCTCTTCACCTGCTCAAGCCACGCAATCACACCATGCATTCCACACACCCAACTCACACTGGCCTCACAACGGCCGCCACAACCACAATGCACATGATCCGCATGGATCCGAAAAGCACGCGACGTTACATTACTATCATCTAAAAAGAAAATTTCGACCTCGAAATTCATAACACAACACAAAGTCAAACGATTTAACATACACAACTTTACAAGCACTATCATCTAAAAAGAAATACACAAACTTATACAAACAGATAGGGATACCCTTTAGCCATTTCAGCGGCCAACTCCCAGGTATCCTCACCACCCAACCTATTTTCCCATCTCACCTTAACCAACTCAATTTCCTTATTTCTTAACTTCTTGATCTTTCGATCCGTGATCTGTACCGGATATTCAGGCATGGTCATATCCGGCCTCAGGTCACCACCTTGATATCTAATTATCTGAGCTGGATCTTCAATGCATTTCCTTAACATGGAGACATGAAAATATCATGCACATCTGCAAAATCAGCTGGCAAATCCAGCCTATAAGCTGTTTCCCCAATTCTTTCAATTACCTGGAAAGGTCCCACATACCTTGGACTCAGCTTTCCAGATTTACCGAACCTCATAATACCTTTACTTGAGAAACTCTCAGAAAAACAAAATCTCCCACCTCAAACTGAAGTGGTCTCCTCCGCACATCTGCATAACTTTTCTGCCTACTTTGAGCTGCCTGCAATTTTTCTTTAATAAGCTTCACTATTTCAGTGGTTTGCTGAATCAATTCAGGACCCACTAATTGCCTTTCTCCCACTTCATGCCAGTTCAATGGAGTTCTACATGGCCTTCCATACAAAGCTTCATACGGTGCCATCCCAACTGGTATGATAACTATTATTGTAGGCAAACTCAACCATTCCCAAATGATGCTCCCAACTGCCTCCCCAAACTAAGCAACAAGCTCGCAACATATCTTCAATTGTCTGAATGGTCCTCTCTGTCTGACCATCTGTCTGGGGATGATAAGCGGAGCTATATCTCAATTCAGAACCCATCACCTTTTGCAAACTTCTCCAAAAACCAGAAGTAAATCTTGGATCTCTATCCGATACAATAGTCTTCGGAATACCATGCAGTGGAACAATTCTTTCAACATAAACATTTGCCAATTTGTCCACTGTCCAAGACATACTTACTGCCACTAATCTGCAAACTTTGGTCAATCTGTCAACACACCCATATTCCATTATGCCCAGAACTTGTCCTTGGTAAACCTGCCACAAAATCCATTGCAATATCATCCCACTTCCACTGTGGAATGGGTAACGGTTGCAACAGACCTCCCGGCTTTCTGATGCTCTGCTTTAATTTGCTGACAGATAGCACATCTTGCCACAAATTCTGCTATTTCTTTCTTCATATGAGGCCACCAAAAATGCTTTCTTAAATCATGGTACATTTTAGTACTACCCGGATGAATAGTGTACCTTGATTTATGAGCCTCTTCTAGAACTCGCTGCTTCACCTCTCTTTCTGCAGGAACAAATAACCTGCCCCGAAGCCTGACCACACAATTATCATCATTGAGACTCCTTCCATTTTCACAATTTCAGGTAAACCTGCATCTGCTCTTTGAGCCTCAATAATCTGCCAATATAAAGACGGCTCTACAGCACTAGCAGCTAGAATTGCCCGACGCTGACTGCTGGGCACATACAAAGAATTCTCTGCTACCTCTTCATACAACTTCCATTCTTTAATCATCATCAAGTTCATATATGCCTTTCTGCTTAAGGCATCAGCCACAACATTGGCCTTACCCGGATGGTAAGCCAAACTAAAATCATAATCCTTCAGATACTCAACCCATCTGCGCTGGCGAAGATCAAATCTTTCTGCGAGAAGATATACTTCAAGCTTTTATGATCTGTAAAAATCTCAAATCTTTCGCCATACAGATAATGCCTCCACATTTTAAAGCAAATACAACTGCAGCTATTCTCCAAATCATGAGTGGGGTAATTCTCCTCTGCTGGCTTCAATTGCCTAGACGCATAGGCTATCACTTTACCATGCTGCATAAGCACTGCTCCAAGACCTCTCCTTGAAGCATCAGTATACAGCACAAAACCACCACTCCCTGCCGGCAATGTCAATATAGGTGCTGATGTAAGTCTTTTCTTCAATTCCATAAAACTTCTTTGACATTCACCGGACCACACAAAAGGCACACCCTTTCTGGTCAGTCTAGTCATAGGTGCTGCATTTTAGAAAAATCTTGAATAAAGCGCCTATAATAACCTGCCAACCCCAGAAAACTTCTAATCTCGGTTATTGACTTAGGCACTTCCCACCTCGACACAGCTTCCACTTTACTTGGGTCTACAGCTACTCCTTTAGCAGAAATAACATGACCCAAAACTGAATTTCCTTCAACCAGAATTCACACTTACTGAATTTAGCAAACAACTGGTTATCTCTTAACAACTGCAAAGTAAACTCAAATGAGCTGCATGCTCCTCTTAGATGCTGAATAAATTAGAATATCATCAATAAAGACCACAATAAATTGATCTAAATATGGATGAAATATTCTATTCATCAGATCCATAAAACCTGCAGGAGCATTAGTCAACCCAAAAGGCATTACCACAAACTCATAGTGACCATATCTGGTTCTGAATGCTGTTTTATCTATATCTTCTTCTCTGATTCTCAGCTGATGGTACCCGGACCTCAAATCAATTTAGAAACACTTTTGCTGATTGCAACTGATCAAATAAATCATCTATTCTTGGCAACGGGTACTTATTCTTGATGGTCACATCATTCAACTTTCTATAATCTATACACATCCGAAACTTCCATCTTTCTTTTTCACAAATAAAACCGGCGCTCCCCACGGGGAATGACTCGGTCTAATAAACCCTTTTTGCAACAATTCTTCTAATTGCTTTTTCAACTCTTGAGTTCTGCTGGTGCCATCCGATATGGGGCTTTAGAGATCGGCATAGTACCCGGCAGCAACTCAATAGTAAAATCCCCTCTCTATGTGGAGCTACACCAGGCAAATCTTCCGAAAGACATCAGCAAATTCCCTAACCACGGGAACTGCTTCCATTGGCTGACTGGCTTCTACCAAACTTACGAGGCTAAATAGGCCACACACCCATCATTATCAACTTTCTAGCTTTAATTGCAGAAATTAGAAACTTTGAGGTATAAAAAGGCATACCTTGATATTCAAACTCTGCACCATTAGGATGATAAAACCTGATCCTTTTCTTTCTGCAATCTAGCATTGCTCCATACATCTCTAGCCAGTCCATACCCAGAATAATATCATAATCTGACAATTGCAGGGCATACAACCGACCCGCATTGGTTCCCTTCAATCATAACAGGAGCTTCATCTATGTAGCTCGAAGTGAGTAAGAACTCACCTGAAGGAACCTCTACCACTAACTCACAAGACTTCTCTTCTAATGGATGAGCTATGCAATCCAGAAATTCTTCGGAAATAAAAGAATGAGAGGCACCCGAATCAAATAAGACTCTTGCTGAATATTCATAAAGAGGTAAAGTACCTTCTATCATATTTGATGCCTCTGCCTGGGCTCGGGTGATAGCCATAACCCGGCTCTCCCCTGCTGCTGCGGTGCTCCTCTGCCACGACCTGCCTGTGGCTGCTGAAACTGCTGAGGCTGCTGCTGCTGCACACCTCTGCCATACCCATATTCTCTTGCATAGGGACAATTGCGGATCAAATGTCCCGGCTGATTACAATTATAACATCTGTATCCTGGAGGAACTATAGGCTGCCTGGCTGTACTCTGCTGCGACTCCTCCACCTCAGGCCTACCACGGCCTTGCTGATACTGCGGACGACCTCCCCATCCTTTTCCTTTTCCTTTAAGTGCTTGCTTTAATTTCTGTCCCCACTTCCCAAAGCCTGATGAAGAAGGTCCTGCTGGTGCCTTGCCCTTGCTTGCACCCACTGACTGCTGCGGTAACCGGAAACTACCAGAACCTGACTCACCTGCCTGACGAGTCCGGATAGACCTCTCTAAAATAGCTGCCCTTTGCGCTGCCTCTTCCACTGTCTTGCACATAGAGGAACTATCGCATTCTGCAATTCCACTCTCAATCCTCTGATAAAATACTCAACCATCATGTTATTATTAGAAACAACATAAGGTGCATAACGGCTGAGTGCCATAATCTCATCTATACTCTAGAACCGAAGAGTTACCTTGCTGAAGAGTCCGAATTGCTCTCTTTTTACCTGCTGTACTTGAATCGGAAAGAATGTATCATTAAATACCTCGAGAAACTCCGACCAAGTGATAGCTTCTTCTCTTCTACCTGCGAAGGTGGTCTGCATCTTCAATCGCCACCATTCTAAGCAAAACCTCTCAACTGATAAGCAGCCAATACAACTCTGTCTGCTTCAGGACACGCATAGTCGCAAAAACCCTCTCAATTTCATGAATCCAGTGCTCAGCTGTATCTGGATTCGGCCCTCCTGAGTAAGTAGACGGCTGCAATCTCAGAAATTTCTCCACCTGTATCACTGGTTCTTCAACTAATTGCACTGGCGTGGTGGTAGCACAGGTGCTACAAAAGGTACCTCCACCCTCGGCGGAACTGGAGCAACAGGTACTGCCTCTCCTTCCCCAGGTGGCACTGCAACTGGTGGTATAGGCGCCTGCTGATCCATTCTCGCTCGAATATCCGTGAGGCTCTCCCAGATTCTCTCAATCATACGCTGGGTGCTTTCCTCCGGATCATCTCCTCCACCACCCCAATCTCTCCTATCAGCCATTCCAGAAATTCTACATGCACAAAAACCAGACAAAAATCAAAACCACAAATTATCGAAAATCAGGGTCTCTACCAGCAGTGTATAATGACCGAAATAAGGCTATGTATTCTTCTAATTCCCTTATATTAACACGGACCTTGCTCTGATACCAACTGTGACGGAACGCCTCGGCCAAGCCCGTTAAACCGATAACGCACTTGATCCGAGTCCGCCTCCCGCGAACGGGCCGAAGCCTCGCAAGGGAAACCAAACCACAGTCCGTGTAAACATAAAGGAACACACCACATTTCATATATAATTTTTCACAATTTACATAGCCATATTCCATTAAAACTGTAAAGGTGTACAAAAGCCTGGGGCATACCCCGAGGTACAACAAAAGAAAGTACACTACAAAGCTACAAGGCTACACTGCTGAGTACTACTCCGCTGGAGGTACTGACCCTGCTCCGCTACGACGCGGCCCAGAACTGGACGTCGGACGGGAAACGTCCTCCTCGCCCTCACCTGTGGGGGTAGGGGTGAGCCTCTCTAGTCACTGGCTCAGTAGGGAACTCCCCCAAAGCCGAACAAACCACAAACCACAGGTACAAAACGTAAACAGTACCAACAACATATAAAACAGCTAAGCAGGTAAGTAAAGCTGTAAAAGTACTCACCGTCTGTCGACTACGAGAAACAACTGTAGTAACTAAACGGCAAACCCAAACAGGTGTACAAGCCAAAGTAGAGACAGCCAACACGAGCCACGTAAACTGGTTCGCGACACCAGAAACTGACTCGGACAACTAACACAGGTCCACCTCTCAGTCTCGCAGCCACGGACGAAAGGTCCAGCTGCCGCTCCACGTAAAAAGTCAAACAACTGTGGAGACCAACTAAACACCACAACCTGCAGACCACACGGTCACAGGCCCATGCCTGGCACCTCCAGAGACCCTGGCCTGGGCTCGCTAGAGTGAGGCACTGGTAAAGGACTAGCTGGGGTCCAGTACGTCTACTGGTGTCCGTACCCCCAACTACGAGCGCGCTACAAGTGACTAAAACAACCACAACTGTCACTGTCCCACTGTCGTCTTTCCCTCAGCCGGACGTACAACTCTAACACAAGAGTGAGGGTGTCCAGGTCAGACGACACAGACCTCGACGGTACAACACAAGTACCGGGACAAGCCCCGAGCTAACAGCCTGGCTCACAAAGAACCTGGGGCACCCAACTGGAGAGGTAACCACGGTAGGCGTCGTACTACTCGTCACGTACACAAAACCACGTGCACGTCACACACAAACCACGTGAAACCTCACGTAAACCACAAGTAACCACTGGTCCACTACATGTGAACCCAACTGACTCGCGTACACAACGCGCAGTCACCGAAGTAAACAATTAACAGCATACCTTGTATGCTAACACGTAAACCAAGTGCACTCAGTGCACCTCATACTTACACCCACGCATTAACGATAAAACACCATAAATAGCCATTCTGTTCATATAGGAGTAGGCGGCCACATCGATTGCCGCTTACAGAAGTAGACGGCAAGGTCCCTGGCCGTCAACCTCCTGGCTGAAGATCTTGGCGGCAAACGATGTTGACGCCAAGTTCCCCGGCCTTAACCCTGCAGAAACCCTAATCCGGTCCTGCGGGTTTTCCACTCTGTCTATTACAGAAAAACATGTAAATGCTATTCCTAGCATGTTAGAACCCAATACAACCCACTATAACATGCTTTGAACATTAAACTACACAAACCACCCATTATCCCGCATGGTGCAACTCTATCCAAACATGGATTATCATGCTGGTTCAAGTAGTTATGATGTGTTTAAATGTTTCTACGGAGCTACCAGGGTTCGTCCCCTACCTCAGAACGCGTTAGAATCTCCCGCAATCCCCCGGTTCACGCCGAGCCCACCGAATTGCACCACGCCGCGACGTTTCCTCGCGCAATTCGGCGACGCCGCGCGTCCCACGATCGACCAGCCACTCCTCGATACCTGTTAGAACCTTCAGAAACCCAGGGCGCGAAGCTGGGGCAAGAGGGAGAGAGGGTGAGCTGAGAGAGCTGCCCTCGGGTGAACATATAACCTGCTGAACTGACAGGTTGGCGTCAACCCCCTTGTCGCCCACATGCACCGCCAGACTAAACGTCCACAACTACCGCCGCAAGTTCATGATGTAAACGTCCATGAACCTGGACGCCAACAGTCAACGACCACCCCTTGGCCGCCAACTCAGACAGAACAGCAGCAGGTCCTATTCCAATTCAGACCTACCCTGCTCTTCACCTGCTCAAGCCACGCAATCACACCATGCATTCCACACACCCAACTCACACTGGCCTCACAACGGCCGCCACAACCACAATGCACATGATCCGCATGGATCCGAAAAGTACGCGGCGTTACACAATATGCCATGCACATCTAATCACATGCACGGCATCAAACCACGTATATTTCACATATTCTTGTGCACTAGGATGTATGAATCTACCACACACGTAAGATTAAACAATAGCCGGTAAGCTGGCCAAAAGTCCTGTGCCTAGAAGCACCCACAGGTGTTAAACACGCTCATATCGATAAACCTCGCACTGCAATATTTACAACAAAACACCGTGAAGCCCACTGTGCTGATGCTGCACAGGTTGGGCGGCAACATCGATTGCCGTCCATAAGTTATAGACGGCAGCATCCCCTGCCGTTATACTAAGAAAACTCGATATTAACGGCTAGACTCTTGCCGCTAATCTCCAACTGAAGAACCCGACGTCAATCGATGTTGACGCCAATATCTTCAGCTCCCAGCGTACAAAACGCACAGACCGGCCCAAGCCAATCATACAGGCAACTTAGCCTTATAAACAAGGGAAAACACTTCCCTTACATCTGAATAATATAATTAAACCGAAGAAACAAAATCCAACGCTTGGATCAATCAAACCACCCAATTTCCCGGCAGGAAAACCCTTTTCCCAAAAACTCAATAACATACAATCTATGCAACAAAACATGGCAAATCAACCAGAGAGATCAAGGGTCCTGTCCCTACCTCTGAAACGCAATTAAACTCCTAAAGAACCTCAAATCGCGTCGAAACCCCAGGAGCTTCCCACGAACACCGCCCTCCAATCCATCATTCCCTGCCTGATCTGCCGTTGCTGCGCGCATCACGGCCTTCCCACGTGCTCCCGTCAACTGCCGAAAGTAGTGAAGAAGCACAAGAGTACAGGTGGGGGAAGAGGAGGGAAAGGAGGGGAAAGAAGAAGGCTCGGATTGCTCCTAAAAACACAGGCGCCTCAGGTTAACGTCAACCAAACCGCCCCAACTAGGTGTCCACATTGCTCGCCGCCAAGTTCAACTATAGACGTCCACATCGATGGACACCAAGAACATGTTAACGGCCACCACCATTGCCGCCAACACACAGCAGACGCCACACTCCTAGACGCCACCCACTGTTGATGTCCAACGCACTGAACACCACACAGATCCATAACCAACCCCGGTAAGGATCCAATAAGAAACACACAACTTAAGTCGCACTGGTCAAAATGTGACCACCCCATACGCTACCGAGGATCCACGAAGATCCGAAAAATGCGCGATGTTACATTTATGACCACAAAAAACTGGTCAATTTATGAGATCGGATCTGATCTCTATGACCACCGAAAGAAGGTCAATTCTAAAGGTCAGATTTGATCTCTATGACCATCGGATGCAGGTCAATTCTCAAGGCTGGATCTAACCTCTATGACCATCAAAATCGTGGGATGAGAAGAGTTGTTCTTCGTCTGCTCACGGGTCGGGGCAGCCGAGATTGCCAATGCGACCTCCTCGCGCTGTCTTCGTCAACACTTTAGCCTGTGGGACGAGATGATTTGTTCTCTGTTCGCTCACGGGTCGAGGCAGCCGAGATCGCCAATGCGACCTCCTCATGCTATCACCCGAGCACTACGACATTCACTTCCATGACATACCTCCACGTAGGCCATGGATGACCTATGGGACTTGGCCCCCCATGCCTAGTTTCACGAGGCTTGATATCAATCAAAATAGAGAGTAAAGGAAGACATACAACTTTTAGTAGCGCTTCCCACAGACGGCGCCAAATGTTACGGTATGTGTAACACCGAGGTTGGCTCATGCCGAGGCCATCGCCGAGGCGTCCGAGTTGAGACGACTAAGCCGAGGGACCAATCTGAGATCCTCTTAGCCGAGTAGGGATGCGTGTTCCTAGCTCCCGATGACATTGTTCGAGGACCTATAAAGCCCACCGAGAAGTCTCGGTGGGGAGACACTTCGACACTCAAGTTAGTAGCTAACCGAGCAGAATGATCTAACCTAAGGAGTGGAATAGCATACCTGCATCTGAAGAGTCTCTGCCTCTTTTATATGGGTTGATCTCCGTAGATCATTTGGACGACCCCGCGAATCCCGCAGCGGATCTCCATAATTGTCACCGGATCGTGGTCATAACCGGGATGCCACATCGTCCAGATCGTGGTCATAATGGCCGCAATTACCGGGTGCACGATTATCGACCATTACATTATTGGTTAATGCTTCGGTCATTACGCGAGCCACGTTCTCGGCAACCCCGAGGACACGTCGTGCTCTGTATCAGTCAAGGCTGAGCCGGGTATTCCTCGTCCTTGGCCGAGCTGAGGCGGTCGACCCAAGGGGTGTGAAGAGGTCATCCTGACCGACCTGACTCGTCAGACTAGACGATAATGGAATCTGGTTTAAGCCACGTCAGGACATCGGCTCTGGTACTTTGGGAGGTCGGCCTAGTCGAGGCTCCGGCCGACCCGTGGGGACCCCGTATCACTTAGAATTAAAATTTTAAACGAAAGTACTCTTGTTAAAGATTTTCTTTAGCAGTTAATTGCTCCCATGAAAGAGAGGGAGAGTTAAAGAGATGGGCGGATGGAGAGAGAAAGAGAGACACACCAATCTTGTTACGGTTTGGATTTGTTTTAGATATGGTAACAGGTGCTAGCCAAATTCAAATAGGGAATGTAAGAAAATTGTGACAAAGTGGAGCGAGATCATTAAAAACGATATCAAATAAAATAAAAGATCTTACAAAATAAACTTGCAACTTGGAACTCTTTTACTAAAGAGTTTTAGCTTTTATGTGGTAGATCAAAGTAAGAGTCCATCTTTGTAAGCCTCATAGGAAATACGAAACAAAGACTGATCTTTATGCATGCGAGTTAGAAATTTGATTCTTAATTAAAGAATATACAGATCCATTTTGACTTCTTGCTTTGACTCCAAAAAATTCTTGAAGATAAGGTAAACCAAATTATTAAAGGCGAATGTTGTTTTAAATATTGATTTGTTTGAACCCAAAACATGCATGCCCTTATGGATGAGAAACCCAAATGAATGGACAACATTGCATTCCATCCCAATCACTTGAAGTTGGTAGACTGGAACTCCAATTTTAGCAGCCATGTAAACCAATGCAGAGATACAGAAGTATCCATATGAGCCCATCAGATGCAAAATTTGCCCTCTCCACTCCTTCCCCAAGAATCAAAAGACCTTTTTTGTCACCCTATCAATTATTTTTGGGTGCCCATGCAAGTAAAACTTGAACTTGGGAGGTGACTCATTTCAGCAAAATCAGATGATCAAGATAAAATTAGCAAATAGAGTGACAAAAAGATTAAAGAAAAGGAATTTTGCATCTGCCCAAATGGCATAACATGACTAATTGTCAGATGATCTGTCTATGGAAAAATACAAAATGCTATCAACAGGAGACCAACCCCCTCCTTCCCTTCTCTCTCTATGTCAAGACTCAAAACTCCACCCCAAAGAAAAAACCATAAAAAATAGATAAAGCAAACCCATTTGTCTTCTCTTTCTCCTCCATGATCCCTTTCTTTTCCCTCCCATTTCCTTCTAAGTTTCTCCTATCTTCTAAGAACACACATCAGAAGAAGAAGACCAGAATTATGCACAAGAAGAAGACAGACCAAGGTCTTCTGCAGCACCCAGCAGCAGCACCAACCCCATGCTGCAGGTCCATCACAGGAAGTGGGGTTGCCGTTGTCTCGTTGCAGAGCCCTAGGTAGCCCAGGATGCCGGCCTTCTTCTCCGGCCCTCCCGCCGCTGCCTGTAGCACCTTGTCCAGACACAACCCGGGGTTCCCCGCCAGCTTCAGCTTCCCGCCGACCCCCACGACGAACCCGGCGGAGAAGGGCACGCGCCCACTTAGCTGGTTGTTTTCCAGGTTGATCTCCCTCGCCGTCCCTTCCAGCCCCCTGAACTGCTCCGGCACCCGTCCCTGGAGACGGTTGTTATCGAGACCCAGGTAGCAGAGCTTCCCCAAGAAGACACCCATGGAAGCCGGGATGCCGCCGACCAGGTCGGTACCGGACATTCCGATCCCCAGGATTCCCCCCAGGTTTTCCCAGATCTCCGGGATCTTCCCTCCCAGCCGGTTCCCGCTCAGGTAGACCTCCTTTAGGTTCGCCATCGCCGCTAGCGCCGTGGGGACGCCGCCGGTCAGGCTGTTGTGGCTGAGGTCGAGGAACTCCAGCCGCCGCAGGTCGGCGAACTCGCCTGGGACGAGCCCCCGGATGCGGTTCCCGCTCAGGTCCAGCTTCACCAGCGCCTTTAGCCTGCCTAGCCCCGGCGGGAGGGAGCCGGCAATCCGGTTGCCGCTCAGGTCCAGGATCTTCAGCGCCTCGCACCTGCCGAGGCTGCTCGGGATCCTCCCGCGCAGGCGGTTTCCCGAGAGGACGAGCTGCTGGAGGCTTCGCAGGTTCCCGAAGGCGTCTGGGATGTCCCCGGAGATGCGGGTTCCCGTCAGGACGAAGCGCCGGAGGCGGATGAGGCTCCCGACCCTGCTGCTCAGGCGGCCGCCGAGGGAGGGATTACCGACGAAGACGAGCTCTTCCAAGGAGGAGGGCAGGCGATCCCAGAACGACTCCGGCATGAGGGTCCTGCCGGAGGAGGGGGAGGAGGAGCCATTGAAGCAGCCATAGAAGAAGAGCTTGCGGAGGAAGGGGAAGTCGTCGTCGGACAGCCGAGGCGAGAAGGCCGGGTCGTCGCCGCAGGGCGGGTTGGGGGAGAAGTCGGAGACGTAGCCGAAGTTGAGCTCGACGACGTGGTAGACGACGGGGCCTCCCCCGTCCCCTCCGCCCGCAGAGAAGAGGTCGCAGACGATGCCGTGGGGGCCAGAGAGGCAGAGGTCGTCGGGGTACAGGTAGCGCCAGTCGACGCCGGGGTTGACGGACTTCAAGACGTGGTACACCGCCTCCTGCTCGGCGGCGGGGAGCGCCGGCTGCTCATCGTCAGCGCCGGAGGGGGTAGATCCCGCAGCGGCGACTGCGAGGAGGAGTGGGACGACGACGACGGCGATGGGAATGGAACAGTGGGAGGACGCCATGGCCAGGGCTCCCTAGAACAGAGGAGAAGAAAGTTTGAAGGTTAGGAGAGTGGGGTTGTGCGGCGTAAAAGGGGGCGGGGTCTGGGTGAGAGGGCGGAAGGGAAATTTACGAGAATGCCACTATATGCTTGAAATGACGGATTTGCCCATATAGGTGCAGAGCCACGCCACCATGCCCCGTCTCCTCGTAACAGAAAAAGTTAAAAAGTGGAGAAGGTGCAGCAGACCCCAGTAGCTGCCGCGGAAGGCTGGCTTTTTGAGGTGTGCCGCACAGTACGCGGCGGAAGGTGAAAAAAAATTACCATCGTGCCATTATCTCCTGGATTGACAAAAATACCCCTCCTCCTCCATCCCAGGCTTTGTTGTTTGTGCCTTTATTTTGGAAGGACAATTTTATTAACTAAATGCCAACAGCCACAAAAATTTCATATTAAAACTATAAATATTTAAATTTGACTCATAAAATGACATGTCATAGTATATTGATCTATCTTAAGTAGATCAATGAGCAAATATTCTTATATTTCAAATGCAATAGTGTTCTTATAATAAATATTTTTCATCTATTATTATAAGAAGATATATCAATGTAAATACAAATGTAAGAAGGATTGGATTTCTACACAAATAACGGTCTAACAAGTGTACTATTGCTAATAACAATTAATGATTAGTTAAGGCTGATGGTAAAAGATCTACGGAAGCTCATTACCTGGCCATTTATCTATTTTCTTGGTTTTTAAGAGAGAGAGAGAGAGAGAGAGAGAGAGAGAAGTGTGGAGAAAAAGGTAGAAGTGTACCGGGCAATTAAATGGTGCCTTCGGATGCCAACGACGGAAACGACAGACCCCACCATTTCTCCAAGTCGAAGTTCCTCACCCCTCTATCTTTTCACCCACATGTAGAAAAAATAAAGATATAAAAAAAGAATTAAAATGAGAAGCAAAAACTACATACATTTATATATTTATTTATTTATGAGATTTTAGCTGATCTTTTCGAAGAGTATGAGAAATACTTAATACTTAGACAAAAAAATATCCATCCATTCGACTTTAGACACAAATAAGTGGATCTCATTATCATATTAACAGTAGAATTCTCACTCACTTGTATCTATGGAATCAATCGATGAAGTATTTTATCTTGACGTCAAATATTTTTAGAAGAGTAGACAATGGCAGATCTCTATATATTTTTGTAGAGTCTTGTGATCGCACTAAAATTTTCACATATCTTTAAATTAATTTAAATTTGGCTCAAAAAAATTAAATTAAGTTCTAATGGGTGACGCCCTCCCTATCTTTTGTGGTTATTTCTGTTCAAGTGATTCCACTTAATAAAATCTTTGGGTCCACCATTAAGAATTATATCTCATTCCATTAACATTTATTTAAAAAGCGAGTTTGGGGGCCCAAGAAGGATACTTCTTGTTGTGACTCAAATGGGCAGGGAGGGCTACTTAAGTGAAAGAGACAGAGGAAGCAGCTGGACCTTCCAATTTGTGACCGACCAAAACCGCGCTGCTGGGCCTGGAATGTTCTCTTCCCCGCCCCACAGGTGTTTCCGGCCGGTTAGTCCCGACAATTTTTACGTGTTGCCGTAACAAATCTCTGATCCATCATGGCCGTCCATCGGCTGTTCCGGGTCTCCAGATCAGAGGAGGTTGACCGTCCAACGCCTTTTTTTTTTGTCTTTCGCGGGACGGAATTAAAGAAAAATAGCGTAAAAAAAGGGAGAAAAAGTACATGGGACATGATATGAAGTATCATATTCCGGGAAAAGGACGAAAGTGGCAGAAGGTGGGCCCTCGCTTTAGGAATCCACCCAATCATCGGCGTATGATCCTGCCAGGTTTCAGCTGAAAAGGCCATCACGGACTTGGACGGTCGAGATGTGTTCCCGGCGTCCGAGGTCGGCGGCGGCCGCGCGTAGAGTGGGGGGGGGGTGCGGGCTGTCCGCTGTGGGCCCCGACCAGCCCCAGAGGCCGTACGGATTCGGGCAGGTGCGGCCGCCCGACATGGTAGGGGACATAGCCCGGCCCAGCTGCCGCAACCGAAGCGGGGCCCACAGCTGGGAGCGGGGGGAAAGAAGACGTGCGTTGCGGCTCTGCCGGCCGTCTGATCAGATATGGAGGGAGGAGATCGGAGGGAAGGGGATACGGGGGAGGAGACGTCTCGTGATCTTTTGTGGTTATGTAGTGGTTGAGGAAGGGCAGGTGGTGTCGGTCCTATGAAAAGACGGCTGTGATTCGACGCGGAGGTGTGTCCGAGTGGAGGGGGAACATCTTATTAAGAGCCCAGTGGTGGTGGGACCAGAAACGCAGAGAGAGTGTTGGGGATGGAGCTTCGTATAATTAATTAATATACATAAAAGAAGAAAGAGATGAAGAAAAAAAATAATTAGTTGGTTAATTAATAAAGTGATCTTATGATGTGACGGTGTGGGTAAAAGGTAGAAAGAGGTGTTAAATTCAAAAAAATAATATTTATGTGACGAGAAAAAATTTTGCACTCATTAAGATAGCCAGACAATCGACCCCGCCTCAAATATGTACGAGTTGTTATGGAATCCAATGAACGGTCACTCACATGTGAAAAATTATTTCTCCTATGAGTAATATTGAATGTATAGTTGGCCGATCAACTATGTCGATTAATGGTACGTAAGTCGTACATGAAAAATTTGTGCACTAATTAATTGACAGAATTGATCAGACAAATTATTTACTCAGTTGTCCGATCAATTAACATTTCACTTTTCTTATATGATAAGTGTGACCAAATTTGTAGGCATCCACATATTAGGATTGAGTGAATCGATATATCCGGTCCAATTGGATTCGACTTGATATAATATGGTACCAAATGTATTATATTTGTTTAGTTTGGCTAAATATAGAGGTTTAGCTTATTGTTCAACTACGTCTAATGGCGTTCATTTCTTGATTTGAATTGAAAAATTGATCAGTTTTGAATCAAAATATTAAAATTTGAGTCAATGATCCAAATTAGATTAAATTAGTTATAAAGTAGGTTCAAAAACCGAACTTTGTGAAGCAAATAAACCAAATCAGTTTTTAATAGTTGTTTTCTTACTGTTCGTTTCTAGTTTTTATTTTCATTAGTTTTTGCAGAAATTTTTTCATCTGATTTTTATACTTAGCAGCATTTAATTATCTTTCACTGTTTTTCTCAGTGATTTTTATTTCACTTTTTTCTTATTAATTTTTATTTGTATTATTTTTCTCACTGTTTTTTACTTTCAATATTTTCTCACAGATTTTTATTGTCACTGTTTTCCTCATTCAATTTTATTTTCACTTATTTTTATTTTCATTGCTTTTTCTCAGTTTTACTTTCACTATTTTCTCGCTGATTTTTATATTACTATTTTTTCTCATTGTTTTTATTTTCAGTATTTTATTATTATTTTTTATTTTGACTGCTTTTCTCATTTTTTTATTTTGACTTATTTTTCACCAATTTTAGTTTTTTTACTGTTTTTATTACTGATTTTATTTTCATTATTTTTATCATTGAATTTTATTTTCGCTGTTTTTCTCATAATTTTATTCTCACTTATTTTTATTTTCACTATTTTTCTCACTGATTTTTTTTCACATTTTTCTCACTTATTTTTTATTTTTACTATTTTTCTCACTGATTTTTATGTTATACTTTTTAAAATGAGTGTAAAAAGTTAGCTCTAGTTGTCATACCAAGAGGACAACTTTTTAGAAAAATAGATTTAGATGTTGGGACAGGAGATGTTGTCAAAAGTCCAAAAGTCCAAAATGTTAATTTTTATTTTATTTTTTTAATTTCAGATTTCCAGCTCTCTAAATTCAATTTAATTAATTCATAATTGTCAACTTATTAAAAAAACTAAAAGTTCATAGCCAAAATAATAAGACAAGTTTAAAAACTTTTGTCTATATAGTAAGTAACTACAAAATTAGCAAAAACCAATAATCCTGAAAAAGTCCAAAAGGCCCAAACCGTGAACCGAACCGAGGCAAATGTTCGGTTCAGTTCGGTTTATATGAGCTTCAGTTCAGTTCCAAACTTGAATCAATTTGGTTCAATTTTGGTTGAACATGACTCTGAATGGAATCAAACCAAACTATGTTAAGCCCTAGCCATGTCCATGAGAAAATCATAATGTCAAAGGTCTGAAGTTACTTTTACCTTACTAAGGGTTATTTACAGAGAAAAGTTGTGGTTAAAACTTTACTTTCTATAGGAGTCTATTTCATCATGACACTTTTTTTTTGAGCTGCATTCATTAGATAAAACTGATTACATAAAACATTACATAGGGAAGGACTCCCGATCCAAATAGAATAGTAGTGAGAACATAGCGGATCACAGAAGAGCCCATCTAGGATAGAATAGATACGTAATCTCCACAAACAGAGCATACTTTTTCAAATCAAGATGCAGGATTGAGCAACTTCGAGTGAAGTCCAAGCAATGTCAAAGAGACATCGAGATGAGGGCTATCACTAGATGAGATGAGTTGCATTATCTTTGTACAACAAACCAACAAGGATAGCGATGCACATCCCGAGGAGATGTGCAGAAGATCTCCAAAAGCACGAGTTAAATCTAAAACACCATGACCCCCAGCTTAAGAGGCTCCAGAAGACAAGCTGCCATGAACTAACATCTCGAAGACTCATCAGCACACGAGCAAGCAGAAGAGCAAAGATCTTGGAAATGGTTGATGAGATAACTCTAGTTTCATATGAACAAACGAAGGGGGAAACCCATAGAAAACAAAATGAGGAGAACTATGTCTCCTCACGGCAAGATGGAGTACCTGACCCTAGGGGATTAAGTACTAAAGAAAGTCCAGGACTAAGAAAGACTAAAGAAATATAGAGATAGACTAGGAGAGGGGGAAGTGGGGATGAGGTGGGCTATGGCTTGATATGTCATAACGAAATGATGAGCGAGAGATTAAACTACATGGCGGAGGTGCTGAGGTGACAAAAGAATCAAGGAAACGAGATGGCAGGCCATCGAGAGGAAAGGGAAGGAGAAAAAGGAAAGGTTGGAGTGGATTGTAGGAGGGGGCAACAGAGAGAGGATGAGGGTAGGATGATGGCGACTAGTCCCTCCAACAAACGTCGAAGGAGAGGCCGCAAAAGCCCTAAAAACTATAGAGTGAAAGGAAGTAGGTGAGAGCTAGACGGGAGCAGGTGGAGAGGTCTAGAATCAAGTCTATTCAGGAGGATCCTTCTACTAATTCACCATTCATGCATTGTAAGTGGTGATCCTTACTCCAAAGTCATATACATGAACTTATGTGTTGCCTTCAAACTTATAAACTGAGTAAGGGATTCGGGTTTCGGATCTGATGAATGATCATGCAAACTTGAACCTTGAAATAGGTTTGCCAATAATTTATCTTCGTACTTTGTAGACTGCATAAAAGTGGTAAATGGGCCTAATGAAAATATGAAATAAATTTGTCGTCAATATGTGTGATAAATGGGCCTGATCATAGGCCCATATATATCTATAAAACTGAATTATTCTTGTCTAGCACAGCAAATAGTGAGTTGGTAAGGGACAAATCTGTGCAATCAAAGCCATGCACTATTGGGTCCAAATGGGTCAGATCTTGTGGGGCAAGGCACACCTTTACATTTGCCCTACTTAGTACTTAAGACATCTTTTATCACATCAAGTATTGCTTAAATGCACCTTGGAAATGTCCACTTAATTTTGGGACTTCACATAAGAATATAAACGAAATGAGGCGTAGTATCAACTTTATTCAAGATTTGAAATGTCAAATTGTGTTCTATAACCCTCAGCAAGTTACAAAATTGCAATATGGAAATCCAATTAGTAAATTGTTTGGGAGAAAAGGTGAATGTGCAAGCAAAGGGCTCCCTTTTGGAGTTCTACTTCATCACATGCAAATTCTTAGTAGGCCTTTTATGTACACAAAGATTTAAGGAAGACCTATAGGTCATGGATTCTAGGTTGTGTTTGAATCCTTAGATTATCACCTATGGAAGGGTATCGCTGACATCACAAGGTTGATGGGGTTGTCACTAAGATCTTATTTGATAACACTTATTGAACCTCTCATGTCTAAAGCGGTCAGACATTGAAGATTTAGATTGTTTGATAAACTATTGTAATAAATGTCTCCAAATGTATCTATTATCATAAAGTGCCTCTTAAAAAAAAGTGAAGAGATGACCACTATTTTTTTCCTTCATATTCTTTTTGGTGTGGGAGGAGTTGGAGGCAGTGGAGGTGGCGGTGGTGGTGCAGGTGGAGGCAGCGGTCATGGGGGTGGTTTCGGTGCCGGTGGTGGCGCAGGTGGGGCGAGCCGTAGTGTGGGTGGAGATGGTTGCTTTGGAGGAGGTGGTAGCAGAGGTGTTGGCAGCGGTAGTGGTGGAGGGTTTGGAGCTGGCGAGGGTGTAGGAGGCACAGGGGAGGCATTGGAGGCAGCAGCAACTTTGATGGTGGCAAAGGAGGAGGAATTGGTGGCGGGTTTGTAGTTGGCAGGGGTGCAGGAGGCGCAGGGGGAGGCATCGGAGGTGGCGGAGGCTTCGGTGGTTGCAGAGGAGGAATCAATGGCGGATCTGGGCAGGAGGGTTTGGAGTTGGCGGGGTGCAGGAGGTGCAGGGGAGGCAGCGAAGGCCTCGGTGGTGGCGGAGGAGGAACCGGTGGCGGATCTAGGTAGGGTGGCGGATCTGGGCAGGGTGGCGGGTTTGGTGCGGGCAGTGGTGCTAGAGGCGCCAGTGGAGGGGAACGTTGAATGCCATAGGGAATCGAGTCGACTACCACGGCCATCGATATGCGATCTGTGCGGCATCATCATCTCTTCGTGATCGAAGCCATCAGTGCTAGCGGCACCAATGAGGAAGAGGATGCCATCGGGGAAAGAGGGAGAGGAGGAAATGAAGAAGAGGAGGAGGGCTGCTGGAGGAGGGGGCTTACGTAAAACGCGTGTAGGCGGCAGAACCCACCGAAGGCGAGCACAACAACGCATGTAGACCCCCTCCCAGAGCCGCTCGTCCTCGGCCGAAATAATGTTATTTTTTAAAAGTTTTCAAATAATATATTAATTCATATGTCATTTAAATTAGTTATTAAACAACTCTTAATAGAAGTCTAATATTATGTTAAGCACTTATCAAATTATAGATTTAGACAATAGATTGAAAATTAGATTGAGATATTTTAAATAAATGTTATCAAACACCCCCTAAGTCTATGTGACTGAATTTTATTAGAGAAATGTTTGTTGTTAAATTGGGTGATAACTAGAATTAGGTGAATTACTTGCCCAATAATTTTATTGACCGGAGAAGAGAAAGAAAGAAAAGGTGATAAGATCCTTAACCAATAAAATTGTTTGATAAACAATTCACCTAAATCTTATTACTAACTCGATTTAGTAGCAAGTATTTCTCATTTTACTAAGTATTGAAATTAGTCTAATCTATAACTATATAATAGAAGAGACACTTTGTGTTTTTCGTCCGATTCACATTTCTATATTTACTCTTCCTCAATCCGGTTCAGATCGTTTAATGCGACCGTTTCCCTCTTTCCCTCTTTCTCTATTATCAATAGTATTCATCTTTTGTTCTTCCCTCTAGCCACTTAATGCTATCTTCTGTCACGCCAAGCGCTCGGGTGCCCGGATTGCAGGTTCCAGAATGCCATTGTTCTCTTTCTTTTCCTTATATATATATATATATATATATATTATCTCTCTCTCTCTCTCTCCTCTCTCTCTCTCTCTCTCTCAACGCCGCTGGTCCAGCTACTCTTGGACTGCCGTTAGCTCCACACAGTTGCAAGTTTTCGTCCGATTTAAGATTAATTACGGTTTATTGTTTTCAGTTTCTTGCATTTGGTCCGGTCTAAGATTAATTATGATTTATCGTTTTCAGTTTCTTCCTTGATTTGCATTCGGCACCTACCCATTTGTCCCCTTAGTTTGCGCTCCCACCCACAGTGTGAGCCCAAGTTTTTCAATTTGGCAGCCAAGTTTTTATTTTCAGACTATATTAACTCCCTCTTCCACTTCCCCTAAATTAATACTTTCCCTGCTTTTGGACCATAATATTCATCATTCTTGGAAACTTCACCCACCTAAAACTGCAACCGCACACCGCCTTTCGGGCATTGTCCACGAATGCAAACTATTCTGTCTCTGCCATCCAATCTCTCCATGCCATGATGATCTCTTCACAAGTCAGGTCAGAGTGACGGCGAATTTTGGTACTTCCTCTCCCTTCTCCTCGCCCATTTGATTCATATAGTCCACAACATACATCCTTCAGTGCGAAGTCCGATGAAACCTCTAGCTCCTTGACGCATGATCTGTGCATGGCCTGCAGCTAATCCATTGCCTAAGACGTTGTACATCCCCTCGAGTAGGCTCTATGTCAGCGACGATGCCTTTATATGTATGAGCGAACCATGCAAGAGCAATAAGGTAAGCATATTAATAATATTTCACCTATCTCGTCTAGATGTTCTCTGTTTAGATGGAGAGGTAGAGAGAACCCAACCAACTGTTTATCATCACCACAGACAGAATTCTGAAGTGAGGTTCTTTTCGGAACAAAACAAACCCATTTCTGGACTGAGCTCAATTCAAAGAGCTAAACATGAATGTATATATTAGTCTATATCATCTACAACAGAAACCTACATCAACTATCAACAATAATTATATGTCGACTGTTCCAACATAAGTTACATAGATGCCTTAAGCTCCCTTAATTCCCTCTCATCTCATTTTCTCTTCGATCCTCTCTTAATTATTAGTTAATTAGACACACATACTCTCTCTTTCTTCTTGCACCCTGTTTCTTTGTATCCAGCTAATCCCCACCCCCACCCAGTTGGACTCTTTCTCTCATCTTTCCATTGGACTCTCTCACACAGGCAACATTAGCAGCAATAAAGAACAAAAAGAGCGCCTAGGAATGCACATGTTACCTTGTACCTAGCCTCATTTGAATTTGAGTAAAGCTTTCATGCCTCTTGAATAATAATATTATGAGGTACATAGTTTTGATTTACCTAAGGCAGGGAGATGGAGTTTGTGGAAAATAAGAAATCTTTACATCTGCCTACAGAATATAAATTAAATTTAGTTAGAAATCTGATTTGATATAAGGGAAGGAGATGGTATGGCATGTGTGATGTGTGGATACGTTCAGTTGATGTTGTAAACTCTCTTGTAGATTTATGACGAAGAATCAGATCTTGCTGTAAGAATTTGAAATTATAAAGAAGATCCTATCTACTTCTCTTGATATTCTTTTATATGCTTAGTTTTTATTTATATGCAGTTTGGAAATTGTACTGCCTCTCCATAAGACTTATTTCTATATATTTTCCCCATCTTTTCACCCTGATCACTTAGCATCACAGCTAACTTTTGTCATTTTATGAGAACAGTGGCACACATTTTTGTTATTTATATATTCAGTCAATAGGACATAGTGAGCAGGGAGTAAAATGTAAGGAATAAAAAAATTGTGCTGATTAGATGATGCACAGCATAAGGGTCTTTGACTCCATGTTCTCTTGCTAAGAATATAAATGAGATATCTCGTACTACAATAGGATTGAGTCATCACTAAAAAACAACTTTTTTATTTAAATGCTTAATTGTCCTTTAATTATTAGATAGACTACATAAATTAATTATATGAAATAACTTAAATACCATACATGTTAAAAGAATAATATAAACTTAAAGATGTGTTCCAATTAAAATCAACTTCTTTTATTCAAATGCTCAATTGTCTTTTAGTTATTAGACAAAAGGCACAAAGAAAATGATATAAAATAAAATAACTAGAAAGACTACACATGTTAGAAGAACATAAAGAAAACAAAAACAAAAATAGAATAGCTTATTTAAGCAATTACATAATACTTGGCATGGAAAAAAGAATTGCTTGATTATAATGGGACTTCTTAGGTGGATTACGATCAAATCAAATCATAATGACATTGATAAATATAAAAAATAAAGCCAAAAATTTGAGCCCTTCTTTTGGCAAATCAATGGAGGACAACTGGCCCATCTAATAATATAGACTGGTTTGGACATTCGACAAACTAAGCTTCCAACCAAACTAAACCGAATATGTTATATAGCAAACTATAGTTAAATATAGTAAGCAATGTAGGTCATCCCACACATTACCAGTATATTATTACTTTCATTCCCTGAAATATTCATGTCAACCACAAATAAGATGGCATATAGGTAAGCACTTGCACAACTTATATAACATATACATATAAGATATAACATATATATAAGCTGATAAAGATGCAATTTGGCTTCAATAATGAAGCCATTAAGCCGAAAATGAATATACATGACAAATAAAAAAGAAATAAGAAAAAAATGAACTTCAGATATAAGATGAGGAATAAGATTAATGTAATAAGACACATGTTCGAGAAAAAATGGATCTCCAGATAAGAAATGAGGGTTTGTTAAAATTGTTGAAATTCTTCTTATTTTTGCTTTGCATTCTTTCTATCGTGATAGGAAATGTTGGAATATACAACCAACTCTCCGCTGTCACCATAAGTCTCAATCTCGCATTCGCCACTAGCATTTCTCACCTCAACATCCATTTCCCTCCTAATGTTAAATTACCAGTATTTCTGGTTTAACAGTAAAGAGTGAAGATTGATGATTGAATAATGTAGTTTGCACCCGTTAGAGCAAGGAAGGAAAAATCGGATCGTATACCCAAGTCAACCTTGACTGATCCGATGTGGATCAGGATCAGATCGACTGCATATGTAGACCGATCCAGAGGAAGATTGTCGGATCCTATATTGGTCAGAATATGAAAACTTTTTTGGAATTTTTTTTAAATCATAAAATAGGAAAAATCAGAAGAAGAAGAAAAAAAGTTAGAATAAAATATGTATTCACATTTACACATATTTTTATATATAACATATTTATAGACACATACATATAGTATTATGTATTGACATACATTTATACATATGATATAGATGTACAAACATACAAAGTTGTACACCTATATATTATTGAATACATACATGTGTGTTAATGTAACATAACAATTATATGTTAATGTAAATATAGTACTTATATGTACATATATGAATATATACATATGTGTACATATCCACATATCTACTATATATATATATGTATATATATATATATATATATATATATATATATATATATATATATATATATATATATATGTATATAATGTACTCATGCAGGTTAAATGATGGTTTAAGAGCACGTACGTATAGAAAAAAAAATCATGTATTTGAATTTGAATCGGCTACATCGCCTGTAATCAACCGATCCCAAGCCGATCTAGAACGATTCCAATTGATTTGGCTAAAACTTTTATGACCAGATCGTCTTACCCCTTGGATCGGATCGCATAAGCCAATTTGATTTGGCATCTATTGATTCCAATTCACTACACATTTTTGGGGCCAAAAAGTAACAACAGTCATAATAAGACATCCTTTAGGCAGGTCAGGCGATTGCCTCAAGCTAACCTAGACCAATTTAAGCACCTAAGCTTCGTAAAAAATCCAAATAATAATAGAGTCCAATGGTACAATCAGTATCAGTGATGAGACAAGCCTTGATCCAATTATGTAATATATGATTACAATATATCATGGTATTTGCATATGCAGTAATAATACAACCACATGCAATACCGATCAATGATTTTAATACAAATATGATAAAATAATATATTTAATTTAAAAAAAATACAAGCATGCGATAGTGCACGAAGTGGACTATCTCACTGCCTGCTAAATGCTAGACTCCTCTCTCTAAGTATCTTATATTTAGTATAATTGTTAAATTTCTCAATGTAAAAAATAGACAATTGTTAAATTTATTTAAAAGAAAACTATTCAAAATGATATTTCTTTATTTATTTTTTCAAATATATAAAAAAAATTTTTAATTATTCTATTAATTATATTACACACATAGATATACTACACGCGCTTAACACGTTTATGTGACTAGTCTGAACAGCAGCAATCCAACGCATATCATTCGATGATCAATATCACGATGGAAATCTGATATTTCAACACCCTAGTGGCTTATGTTCAATCCAAGAATATTTCAGGCATTTATTAGAAAATATCAAGATTTCATGGTGATATTTAAAATGTCAAGTGGTTTTAGGGATCATATATCAATACATCATTGGATCACATCTCATATTGGATCACCCTTTTGTATGTGTTAATCAACTTTGAATTTCTTATCATGGCACCTTTAAGTAAATTCATTATAAACTGATTTAAGTCTAACTCGAAATCTCTTTTTAAATATATTTTTAGCAAACTTATTCCAAAATCAGATTATGCTGGAGATTCTTCTAAATACTTTTAGTTTACTTATGTTTATGTAGAATAATCAAATATGAGTAAATAGATATTTTATTTGTAAACATAAGTTTATTACGAACATATTTATGTATATTTGTTATATTTTCATAAGTTTGCGTCCATATATGTTCATCAAAGCGGATAAATGCGGTACAGGTCTAGTGATTTGTTTGACAACCCATGAAATCAGAAGTGTATATATATAAATATAAAGTTTATAGGTATATATGTAAAACTTCCCTGCGCCGACTTTATATAAGGTCCCTTTCCCACGCGCCTTGGAGGGTTTAGCTAGGGTTTCTTGGTGCGAGACACGGAGCCAGGTGAGTTCCTCCTTGTGTGCTCCTCCTTTCTGTCCCCATCTCCTCCTCTGCTTCCTGATCGGATTGTTGCGAAAATCTTGAGGGCCTTTCGGTATGATCAGGAGCTCTTTTCATTTCCTCGGTTTTCTTTCCTCTTTTCCTGTCCTTCTTCCTAATGTTTGTGCGCCACCTTTGCAATCTTTTTTCTTGTCTGCAGGGTCGAATTTCTTGGTTGTTCGTCTTGGAATCGCATCCATGTATCTCCAGTACTACATAAACGAAAATGGGGACAAGGTCTATACCACCAAGGTAGGAGCTTTCTCGTGCTCTCCTCATGGGTCGTCCAAAATCGCTCCCTGGCATCCATGTTATACAGTCTGTCTAAATCTCGTACGCAGTTTTGTCGGCGGATTCCATCCTTTTTTTCCTTTTCGATGCTTGTAGATTCGATCATACGAGTGTCGCTTTTTGAGTTATCCTATGTGTTCGACGTTGCTCGCCTCTTGTTGGCCGTTGGCGGAAAGCTTGTTTCACTGTTTGTTCCATTTGGAGTTTTCATTGAGCAACTCGTAAAGTCTGTTTGGACGGCGTAGCAATACAGAGGATGCTAATCTGATTCACTGGAGCCATTGATATTGATTTTTTCCCTTCATCTTATTTTCTCACCAAAAGCACTATCGCGATCTATTAGAAGTTGGATCAAGGATGTGCTTAGCTTCACTTTAATAGGAAAGATGATGTCTTGGATTTTATTAATTCTGTCAGAGCTCAATATCTGCTTTTTTCCCCCTCTCTTCTTTAACAGAAAGAGTCACCACTTGGACTAGCGACACAATCCGCTCACCCAGGTAACCAGAATTGGTCTAGAATTTCTGGTTAATTTTTTTTCTCATGTAACTGCAAATTCCATTATTTACGTAGGATGATTTTGGTGGTTAAAACTCTAGAGCATTTTTATGTTATGGTTGGTGTATTGTTATTGTTGTTGATTCAAAATACATTAGCTTATGTGCATCGACCATATTCAACTAAGTTGTTGGAATCTTTCAATAATAGTTTAGGCTGGCATATTTCCTTAAATTCCTTTCAGTGGGATAGCTATGGAGCTTTTGAACCATGAAAAATATGTCTATGAATAGGCATTTGTTATTTGTTCTACATTTTTTGGCTTAGAATGGAGGATGCCACATTATCTACGTGGGAAATTATTGTTAAGTATGATTATATTTATTTGAAACAGGGAAATAAGAGATGATTTTGATGATAATATGTGAAATATAAGTTATATGATTCAATTGCTTATGTGTGGCTATCTGCTTGTAAATTTAGTAAAAGATGAATATGAAATGAATCAGAAAAATCTTCATGTGATGCATGTGTAGAATTGGGTGGGAACAAACTCCTAGTAAACTTGGATAGGGGATTGACATTGGAGGAATTTTCTGGTTGAGCGAGAAATGGAAGGAATATTATGTAGCATTCTATTAATCATCTGGCAACAGTTGTAAATTAGGTTCTTCCTCTGTGGATAACCCAGTTTGAACAACCCATTGGGAAATCCAACACAATAATAGATAAGATGTGTATGATCCCTCATATTTCTGAAGTTGCTTTATGGAGGACAAGTAGGGAAATCTATGAATTAGGTTATGGAAATAAGGCCCATCTTTCAGGCTGTAGCATTCTATTGAATCGTCTAGCTACAATTGTAAATTAGGAGATTTTTTTGCGTATTGTGGAGATGCCAGTTCAAACAACCCACTAGATGATCCAACACTATAATAGCTCTGATGTATATGATCCCTCATATTTCTGGAGTTGCTGTGTGGAGGATAAGTAGGGAATCTAGGAATTAGGTTATAGAAACAAGGCTCATCCTTCAGGCTATCAAGGTCCAGCAAAGTCATTTGACTTGCACTGTGTATGACCCACAGAGATATGGCTGTAGATATTGGTGAAGAATATCTTGGAACTTGTGATGGGAGTGATGGTACTTATGGATGCTGCCGAGACAATAATTTATGTTTCCTAGTTGGCATTTGTAAAATGATGAGATGATTATGAGCTATTCTGACCAAAAAGTGGGTTAATGACTTGATGTTGGTGTTCAAGGGAGGTGCTAGTGTTCTTGCCATCATGGACCCATTTAGCATGGTGGATCAGAAATAAAGGACTTGTAGCTTCTGCCAGTATCTTCTCAACAGAAGGTTCTCTGAGTCCCCTAAGGCATCATGGTACAATTTGACCGTTCATCTATAAGTGATAACAAAGAATGGAGGGAGAAATGGAACCAGATGCTGTAGGCAGAGGCGATTAAGAAGATTTTCATTTGACTACACTTCATGACAATCTTCACCTCTCCTATGAATCTAAGTGCAAATGTTAAATACTGGAGACACAATTACTTATATACCCTTGCATTCTGAACATCTTTTTTTGTGTCTTGCAAATAATGAAATTTCCGGTAATATAGGCTTCTCTCTACATGAATGTTATGTAGAAAGGCATTTCATGCAATTTGGTGCCTCCATGGATAAGTGAACATCCATTAAGTATTTTGATGGAATATAATGGTAGATCAGCAATGTGTTTTTTTTCAACTTGAGGATTATGTTGGTTTTATGCTTACAGCGGAGTTATTTTTAATATTTGAAAAATCCCTAATTATATTGGCAAGCATTTTTTATGGTTTGTGTTGATTTTGCGTTTCTACTATGTGAATCATGTGGAAGCTCGATCTAGAAAGTGGCTGCCTAGGCCTCATGGATTGACCAACTTCCTGATTGTTGCATCGATCTTTTCATCCCTCTTTCTTTATACAGATTATAGACATCTTTTCATTTACCTGATCTCATGAGTTCCTAAGCTACACTTGTAATATAGAGCAATCGTAGTTCTTAGCTCCCCATGGCTCGTCTATTGGTAATTTGGGTTTGATCCTGGGCAAGATGGCTTTACTCTAATTATGGGGAAAAATACATATATACCTATATTCGAGGTTATTTTCCTGAAATCTTCATGTTATATTCTATATAACTGAAATTGAAATTTTCATCAGTTGTGTCCCTGTGGCTAGTTGGCCACTATAATTTGAGGAATATTCTACTATCACCCAATGAAACTGTTAAATAAGGGGTCAATTTACTAAAATATCTGTTAAAAAGTGGAAGGGAGAAATGAGTTAGAGAGAGAAATGAGATAATGAAGAGTGTGTGTGCGCGCACGGATGGGGTGGGAGGGGGTTGGGGGGGATCTGAGGGCACGGAGGGGGGGGGGGCCTCCCCTCTGGTCTCTCTCTCTCTCTCTGTGCTCTGGTTTGGATCACAGAGAGAGAGGAGCCGGTTGGGAATGTTGTTTTGCATGATAGAGAGAATGCAGAGAGAGAGAGAGAGAGAGCAGTGGGGTGCCGAAGGACTCTGGTGCTTGAGAGAGCTGGTGGGAGGAGGCGCCGGAGGGGAGAGGGGGCTCCCCTCGCTGTCAGTGTTTTGCATGAGAGAGAGAGAGATCAGTGGGTGCGAGAGGGGGTGAGTAGTGTGAGAGGCAGGTGAGAGAGAGATTAAAAAAAGAGAGAGAGGGCAAGTTAGTCTTTTGCCCTCTTAACTCAGTTGTAGTTGGGTTAAATAGACAGAATCGAACTGTAGGAGCATATATGATGGAATACATAGAATACATGGGTAGAAAATATAATATGCAGATTTCAGAGGTATAATTTTGAATACAGTGTATTTCAGGGATATGTATGTATTTTTTTTTTCCAAAATTATATATAGTCCTTGGCTCTAGTATACTTGTAAAATGACTTATCTCACATTCTCCCAAGTTAAACATCAATCAATATTGAGAGAGCAACAACATTCAGCCTGAAATAGAGAATCTTTACTGACCGGCAACATTTGTTTTTTTGTTGATCCCAACGCTTTTGTCCTTTCTTTTTTTTTCTAACGGGGAAGGAGTTGGTTGAGGGATATCTATAATAAGATTAGAAGCCATCACGAAGGGATGCAATCTAACCATTGATGCTTTAATTGACACTGTACAACATGCAGCTCGATTCTCCCCCGATGACAAGTACTCCAGGCAGAGGGTCATGCTGAAGAAACGGTTCGGGCTTCTCCCCATTCAAAGCCCGCCCCCAAAGTACTGAGTCATGCGTCGCTTTCCTGCACAAGATGGGTGTGTCCATGCGATTGTCAGAACCTTTTTTCTCCCAATGCTGAACCAAAATCAGAGGCTGTTCGCTTGTGATCGTCTTCATTCAGTCTGTAAACAGTAACTGAGGCACGCAGAAAGCGTTATTACTTAAAATAGAATGCCCAAGCAAATAGACTTTCATCTGTGTATGATTTGCTCAAGAAATTATCGTCGCTGTCTCTTCTGACTACTACTTTTGCAGTGACGAGCTATTAAAGCTTTGTTCCCCTGCTTCTGCTTTCCTCTTTCGGCTATGTGGTATGCATCCTCTGACAGGTTCGAACATTGGAGCCGTCCTACGGTTCTCCAATCGCTTGGACTTTTTTCTTTTAGGGCTCTTTGCATATATGTCTCTGTTAGAAGTTTAATTGTAGGAAAACTCATTTTACATTTGCATTTGTATTTGTATGTATACACTTCGTAACACATTTAAAATATCTTGTTCTGTGACGGAATGGTGGAAGCAGAACGTCAGTGGACCTCTACATGAGGTCATCTTTTGCCAAAAAATGACCAAAGCACCCACATTTTGTTGCGTCGGCCTCCATCCCACCCACCCACACCCATCATCGACTCTAATAAACGATAGGGAGGTGTGGAGTTCGTAGAGCTCCCTGGTCTGCCGGTAAGTTCGCGGTGCTCTCCGGCCCTTTGTAGTTGCTACCTTCGCCAGGGGCCTTTAGGGAGCGACTCCCTCAGATATAGAGAATGGGGGGCGGGAAGGGGTGGTAACATTGGGGAGGGGGAGAGAGAGAGAGAGAGAGTAGGGCCCCAAGGAGGAGGTGGTGCTTGGGGGCCACCCTCTTGTGAGAGAGAGAGCGCTTAAGGGACCGGGGAGGAGGCAAGGGTGTTCTTGAGAGAGAGAGAGAGGGAGTGTGTTGTGTTGTTAGGGCTGCCAACGGGTCGGAGTCGGAGTCGAAAATGACATTTTTTGCATCTATTTTTATAAGAAAATTAGAAACGGGTCGAAAACGGAAGTATCGGAAACATCTGGTACGATCAAATGGTAGATGTATATAGCATTAGGAGTAGTGATAAAAAAGATATCTTTGATAATAATAGGCATAATCAATGCAACAAGAGAGACAACTTAATTAGATTCTATTTACAAATTAAGGAGAAGTTAAACACTTAGTCTAAAGTTTTTTAATATTAAGAAATAAGATTTTAAGAGTATATATTTTGTAAATAAAATAAATTTATATATTATCGGAAACGGAAAATAATCGGAAACGAAAAAACGGATACGGAAAGATCGGAAACGGGTCGAAAAATCGGAAAGCGGATATCCATTGACAGCCTTAGTGTGTGTCAATGGGAGCCTCGGTTTAGGTAGCTCACTTTAGTTTTAGTGGAGAGAGAGTTTCTGTGTGTCAATAGCAATGCAGACATGGGATGTCCCCTTCGGCTCTAACAATGAGGTGTGTACGTGAGAGAGAGGATGTAGTGGTAGCAGTGGCGGGGCTCCCCCCCCCCCCCCACCCACCAAACACATTAAAATAAATTTTAATATTTTTTATATTTTTACCAACACAAACTCAAATTTTATAATTTAAAATTTAAAATTAAAAGTTAACACAACATAATTTTTTAGATAAAAATAATTTTTAAACAAAAGTGTTTCCAAACACCCTATAAAATTCTACGAGGCATGAGATGGATTCGTTACATTGGCAAATTTCATTTTTAAGAAAACAAGTTGTCTAGAAAAAAAGTTTAAGACAAATTACAAATATATTGTTGAAATATATCATATTCGAATATATACTCCTAAGATTGTGTATTATATTCTATATTCTTGTATTTCATATATTTCTGTTGTCTAATTCTATTTATTTAATCCAATCAAAGGAAACAAAATGTTAAACTTTTCTTTTACAACTCTCTCAAAGATGTAGTTTTTTTAACAACTTTCTCCCTCTCTCTCTCCAAACTGTTGGGTCCTAGCTTCACTCAATCAATCCTATTGGGTCATCTCTCTCTCTCTCTTTCTTCTTGTGAAGAGAGATATTTTGATATTTTCACCTCTTATTTAACTGTTATGTTCATATGTTAATAGATTTTTTTTTCATTTTGACAAATTACTAATCACATGCATGGTTGGGCTAACCATACTATTCCGGTGCAATACATTTGTACATACCATATTTAGAAGAGTCCACAGCTCACGGTAGCAAGGTAGTAGTCACCTAGAGCGGATGTGAATAGGTTCTGTAAAAATTAACACTTAAAAATAAACCTTTGATGCAAAAACGATAGTTAGCAGTGAGGATTATGCAAAAACAATTAAGAGGACAATCACATAAAGGACATAATATTTATCCTGGTTCAGCTCTTCTCAAGTGAAAGTCCTACATCCAGTCATGAAGTAAATCTTGAGATTTCACTAATCAAGATACAATCTTCCCAAGGATATACAACTTCAAGCAGAGCTGGTCCTCCCTTCTAGACAAGGGGAAAAACACTTAGCACCCTACTTAGTCTTCTTTTCTTTTCGGGTAAGAAGGAAGTCCACTTCTTTTACGAGTCAGGAGTCAACCTATTGAAATAAACCCCAACAAGGTTCTTCCCTTAACACAAGGAGCACACTGGTATAGACCCCAGCCGGTCACAACACCTAGCAATTAGTTGGTTTTCTCTTCACCCGGAAGAGGAACAACCATGCTTTTCTTAGAAAAGAAGGAACAAGCTGTGGAGATCAAGTTCTGAAAATGAAGAACTTGGTTTCCTTGATCTCCGACAACAACCTGAGAGCTAAAAGATTTACAGAAAGAATACAAAACTCTCAAGCTAGGAACTCTCTCTCAGATTTACAAAGACACACAAAGAGAGTTGAGAAGCAGTGAAGGCTCGATTGATTGAAAGCTTTAGATGATTTTTGCTTGGGCACTATCTTTTGTGAATAGGCTCGACCTTTTTTTTTCTTTGATAAAAGGCAGGATGGCCGAGGTTTTTTATTGATAATCATAGAATCTGACAACCAGAGGCATAGCCTAATACATATTAAATTCGGGGAAAAAAAACTATCTAGAACTCCATAGATGATCTATCCCATGAATGAGTTCGTTGAAGGACAGCTCGAGGACGTAAGCCTGGTCATCTTGAACAACGCTCAATGTCTTCTTCATCTGATTCCATTTCAGATGTTTCTTGATCGAATCTAAAATGAGGCATGAAAATATTCTCAGCTTTAGCACGGTCAGCAACAGACGAAAGTTTCATCCTCAGATCTAAAGTTGGAGCTTGAACTGGCATATTGATAACATCCAGCGGGCGCACAGGGCTAGGAGAGCATTCTCGTGTTATTGGTAAGCAGATCCTTACACCTCCTTTGCGAGTTGGACGTGATAAACGACGTCCAGAAGATGACCCAGTGGAAGAGGAATTGGAGTTCACTACCATAGTTGGGGGCTGACGCACTACCTGTGCAAATGTCATGGGAGTAGTATCTTGAGCAGTAGAGGGATCCGCACTAAGGAGATTTTTCTTAACTTGCACATCATTCGCAACAGGCAAATCATGAAGTTTACTAACTGCTTCACAATTGTGATTTTCTTCGTGGATAATGGTTGCCACCGTGTTTGGGCCCCTAGATGGCCCAACATCTTTAGTTGTACCAGGCATAAGAGAAAGCCCAACGACTTCTGTAATTCCAGGAAATCTTCCACTTTCTTTAGACGTTGGCACAGCAAGCGCCGACCTACTGGCAACACCGACGTCAGATGGAGAAATCCCGGGCACAACAATGTTACCTTCCTCAGCAGTCACAACAAGCCCGCGTGGACCAGCGGGAAAAACCACCTCAACGCCCACGAGGATCCCGCGTTGGCCAGTGGATTCCTCAGCAGCAGTTCGCGCTTCCTCGGCAGCGGCGCAAATCCCGCACGAAGTAGGCGCGAGGATCTCGTGAGGGCAAACGGAGGAAGTTTGCACAGCAGCCACGAGGGTTCTGCGTGGGATACCCAGCGAACCTGCGTTGCCATGCAAATCTCCAACTGGTGACCGCGCATGCTGTGATCCTTTCCCTGATTCCGGATTAACTGTGCCAACAATAGCAGTCTTTCCACAAACGACCGGGCTCTTTCTGGGACTGGAGAGCACCACCGCGGGGTTTTCACAAATGACCGGACTCTTCCCGGGAGAAGCGGGGTTTCCCTGAAATGTCGGTAGCGCAGGCGGATCGCTAGAGAGAGCCGCCGCAGGGTGCTGGCAGGCGCCGCCACCGCGAAGACCGCTACGTTGCCTTCTCCGCCTACGGAGGCATCTGCAGACTTCGGCATCCACCTATGGCGATTTGGAGGGGCCTGCTCAGGCGCTTTTGGTGCATTCCTGGTGTCATCCTTAGCTCATTCTCTCTTTTCTTTGAGTGTGTGTGTCGTTTAGGCTCCTCACTAGATGTACACTCTTTCAGAAGGATCTTCAGGACTTCTCTTTTTTTTTCCTACTTCAAAGCCTTCATCTTTTTATGCATCCCTTGAAGAAGATCGTTGAGCAGATAGCTGTTGGAGTTCCTTCTAGCCAATGCTCCTCCTTTTCTTCTTCTTCTTCTTCTCCTTCTTCTTCTTCTTCTTCTTCTACTCTGCTTTGTTTCTAACGGCTGCTTTCATGAGTCTTAATAGATGCCTTAGTTCTCCTTTTTGTCCTGAGAGCATTTAATGCAAGGAATAGGATGGTGAGACAAAAAAGTAAAGCATGTCAGTTAACACATACCTCTGTTACCTAGTCCACATTTCTTGCTGATAGTCTGTTGTGTTAGGTAGAAGCTTTATGTCTGTCAGAAAAGAATTACATTTGAATTTTCATTGGGTGCCAAGAGACTGGATATCAGTAATCAATATAACATGAAAGATATAGTCAATAATCGATGCATAGTGTAAGTGGAAGATGTTTTGTTCACCAATCGAAACAATTATAACATCAATTGAAAAGTTGTAAGTCAAGTATTCACCAATCGGAAGATTTTAAGTCAATTGTTCACCAATCACAACAATATAACTTAAGTGTTCACCAATCGAAACATTTTAAACACCAATCAAAAGATTTTAAATACCAATCGAAAAACACTTGTTCTTCAATCGATAGAAACTTAAACATCAATTGATAGAGCATTTATTCTCCAATTAATAGAACATTGTTCGCCAATCGATAAGTGATTTGTTCTTCAATCGATAGAACATTTCTTCTCCAATCGATAGAGACTTCTTCAACAATCGATGTAGCACTTGGTCTCCAATCGATACACATTGAACTGTAATCGATATGGACTTTTAGTACATTTCTAGAAATTATCATTATTTCTAGCACATGAAATATCTTGAAAACTATCAATAAATATATTCATGATATTCAATAGTGAAAAAATATTATTAAATATATTTATGAGTTTTAGTTATCACCAAAACTCATAAGAAGAGAGACAAAAAAGTCAACACATAAGAGCAAAAAAACTTAAGTCACACAGAAAATACAAGTCAACTCATAGAGAACACAAGTCGATTCATAGAGCACAAGTCGACATATTGACAAAGAAGTCGCACAGGAAAAATGGAAGTCAACTCATAGAGAACACAAGTCGACTCATCAATAGATATTTCAATTTGTTGTTGTTATCATTATTGTTAGTACATGAAATATCTTGAAAAAATATTAATGAATATATTTATGATATACATGAGTTTTAGTTATCATCAAAATATAGAGATAAAAATAAGTGGTTCAACACACCTACTGTTCTTTTTTTCTTCGTTTTTTTCATAATTAAAATTTAGGATTTTAGGGGCCGAACTATACGTATACAGTACACCTATTATCGTACAATACTATGAAGGATACCGTATGGTCAGTATTTACGATCTGGTAAACCTTGCTCACATGAACATAATTGATAACCTTTTTTTGACTTCGAGAGTATAGAATATAATATAAAGATTAGGGATTACATCCAAATACAAGGTATATATAATTTTTGCAAAAACTTATGTAAAGAAAAGCTAGTTAGAAAAAAAAGCATGAACAACAACATCTTGAATATTTGATCTCGACAGCATAGAGTTGAGATAAAAAAAAGTGTAGCAAATAGAGTGGCAAAAGACAAAGTTCGGCGTACCAGATCAGTACGAACCACACCATGTTTGGAGATTTATAGTCCTGAGGCATGATTGGTTAATCAACTTGGTGAGTTGAGAAATGTAGAGAGAAGGGGAGAGAGATCAATGTGATGGGATGGGAGGTAGGATGCACCAAATGGGGTTTTCACCTTCCAACAATGCATGAAAGAGTGAGAGATGTAAAGAGAGAAAAAAAGGAGGGCACCGTGCACCGGAGGGTCAGAGTGAGAGATGTAGAAAGAGAGAAAGTAGGGCAAGCGAGGGGGGGCAAGGTGCACTAGAGGGGTAAGTAGTGCGGGTGCACCGAAGGGAAGTAGTAGGGGTGCACAAAAGGAGGACAAGGTAGGGAGGGGGTGCACTAGACAAAGAAGCAAGGGAGGTGCACCAGAGGAGGATCACGTCCGAGGGGGGGTGGGTGGGGGGGAGCAAAGTGTATCAGAGGGGGAAGTGAGAGACCACATCAGGGGGAGGGTGCAACAGAGGGGGGAAGTGAGAGATGTAGAGAGAGGGAGAAGGGGTGCACGAGGCATCAGAGGTTAAGGGAGTGAGAGATGTAGAGAGAGAGAGAGGGAGGGAGGGTATTGGAGATGAACCGGTGCGATACATATCGTATCATGTTGCCTCATAAAAAATCAGATCCAATACGATATTACAGTACGATGAACCTTGCAAAAAGACTAGTACTTAATGTTTAATCTCCTTTAATTTAGCTAAAGAGAGCTTCAACAAAGACGCTGCTCATACATAGATTTAACTTCACCTGTGGCTTTACTAAAAACTTCTGTCAAAATATGCTATAAATATTCTCTCTTCTTTTTAAATTTTCTTAGGTGATTTCAACAGTTTATTAATAGAAAAACTAAGTCCACGTAAAAAGGCATGTGTACAAATATAACTCCAGGACAGTTTTTCCACAATTGCTTTTTAAACATGGGTATATATGTGAAAGCCTCGATTACGGTGGGTTGTGATGGGCTTAACGCGCAGATCGGCTTCTTAGCTTCTATATACCAAAGTTGAACCCCTTCAGGTGGGAATAATGTTCAATGCTTGCCCGCGGTACCCGTCCTCCGACCAGAAACTTGCCCAGCCACCCTTCCCTCCTCCGCCCCTCCCCTCCTCTCCGCCGTCAGCTCCTTCCCGGAGCCCCTCGGCACCCGTCTCTTGGCCTCAAACCTCCACCGGCCGCGATAGATGCGGACCCAGACGCCTATGCCGACCTGCTGCTGTCATGGTCCAAGTGGCAGTCTGAGGGTCTCCCCTGCGCTCCCAACCTGCTCGACCGGAGTCCTCAGAGAACCCGTGCAGCCGAGAACTGCAGAATCCTCCACGCCCGCGTCACGAGACTCGGGTTCAGCCTCGCGGGGAGGCTTGCCACTGCGCTCGTAGACCTCTACGCCAAGTCAGGAGACCTGTTGTGTGCGCGGAGGGTGTTGGACGGCCTCGAAGAGCGCGATGGCGCCGCCTGGACTGCGGTCATGTCTGCGTACTCGAGGGATGGTGCTCCCGGAGAGGTCATCCGTGAGTTTAGAACAATGCGGCAAGCTGGTACCTTTGCGGGCGAGCACGCGTTTGCCGTCGTTCTCTCCTCCTGTGCGAGGTTTGGAGATCTTGATTATGGAAGGCAGATGCACTGTGACATAGTAAAGACTGGGTTTGGGGTCAGTGCCTTCTGCCAGGGATCCCTGCTCAATATGTATGCCAAGTGCGGCCGTGTGGATGAAGCACGGCAGTTGTTTGACGGGTTTAAAAGCCCCGATACGGTTTCGTGGACGGCCATGATCGATGGTTATGTTCAGGTCGGCATGTCTGGGAAAGCCCTCAAGCTGTTCGATAGGATGCGGCAGCAGGGTTGTACACCCGATGACGTCACATCTGTGACGGCTATAACTGCTTATGTAAGACTTGGAAGGTTAGAAGATGCTAGGAATTTGTTTATGCAGATGGTATCGCCAAAGATCATAGCTTGGAATACCATTATTTCAGGGCATTCTCAGAATGGTCATGAAGCTGAAGCCCTAGAGTTCTTCCAGAAAATGCACGGTACCGGGGTTAGACCCACTCGATCCACACTGGGGAGTACATTGAGTGCTGCTGCTAATCTGATTGTTCTTGATCTGGGGAAACAAGTTCATTCTGAAGCAATAAGGCTCGGACTAGATTCAAATGTTTATGTGGGAAGTTCTTTAGTTAACATGTATGCCAAGTGCTCCGTTATAGATGATGCGAGGAAAGTCTTCAATCTGATGGCTGAGATAAATCTTGTGATGTGGAATGCCATGCTTGGAGGCTACTTACAGAATGGTCAACCTGAGGAGGTAATAGAATTATTTTTCAGAATGAAGGGTTCTGACTTCTCATGTGATGAGTTCACCTATGTCAGTCTTTTAGGTGCCTGTGCTTGCCTGGAGAATCTGCAGCTAGGACAACAACTGCACTGCGTCATGTTAAAGAGAAACTATGACAGGAGCACATTTGCAGGAAATGCAGTGATCGATATGTATGCCAAGTCTGGTGAGTTGGACAGTGCGAAGCAGCAATTTGAATTCATCCCTGACTGTGATATTGTTTCTTGGAATGCACTCATCGTGGGACATGTCCATAATGGACACGAGACAGAGGCTTTGTGCATGTTCTGTAGTTTGCGATCAGATAATGTGATGCCTGATGTATTTTCTTTTGCAACTACAATAAGTGCATGCTCTAGCATCCAGAGGTTTGAAGTGGGGAAACAGTTACATTGCTTGGCTCTAAAATTTGGTCTTGAGCTAAGCATCTATGTCGGAAGTTCTCTCATTGACTTTTATGCAAAACTTGGGAATATGGAATCTGCCAAGAAGGCATTCATACAGATGCCTGAAAAGACTGTGGTCTCAATAAATGCTCTGATAGCAGGTTATGTTCAGAATGATAATACGGAGGATGCTTTTAATTCCTTTCAACAGATGCTCATACAAGGTCTTAAGCCATCACAGTTCACATATGCGTGCATTCTGCCTGCTTGTGTGGGCCCTCATGGACTAACATTGGGAAGGCAATTGCATTGTCACACCTTACAATCTGGATTTTTACACAATGATGTTTATGTAGATGTCGCACTTATTACCATGTATTTGAAATCTCAAAACCAGGATGATGCTAATAGTCTTTTCTCAGAGGTATCTGATAACAAAAATGTTATTTTGTGGACGGCTATTATTTCAGGTCACGCTCAGAATGGTTGCTGTGGAAATGCCATCTCATTGTTCTGGAAAATGCATAACTATGGTATTCAACCAGATCAATCTACTTTTGCAAGTGTCCTTGGAGCTTGTGCTGACTTGGCTTCATTGAAGGATGGGAAGGTCATTCACTGTATCATAGTAAAAACTGGCTTTGGCTCTGATGAATATACTGGTAGTTCCCTTGTAGACGTGTATTCGAAATGCGGAGAAATTTGTGCCTCAATTGAAGTATTCAAGGAAATGAAGAACAAGGCTGGCATCATTTCTTGGAACACCCTGATCGTTGGGTTGGCAAAGAATGGCTTTGCAAAAGAAGCGCTGGTGACCTTCCATCAGATGCTAGAATTAATATTCTCCCAGATGAAATCACGTTCCTTGGTGTGCTCACAGCTTGCAGTCATGCTGGACTAGTTTCAGAAGGTCGTGCTATGTTTGATTCAATGCACAAGTATGGCATAAATCCAAGAACAGACCACTATGCTTGCATAGTTGATCTCTTGGGTCGTGGTGGCCTTCTCGAAGAGGCTGAACAGTTCATGAATGACTTACCCTATGAACCTGATGCTGTAATGTGGGCTACGTTTCTGTCTGCTTGCAGAATGCATAGGGATAATGCAAGGGGCTCCCTGGCGGCTGAGAAGCTCATCAAGTTGGAACCGCAAGTTTCTACTCCCTATATTTTGCTTTCTAACATATGTGCTGCATCTGGCAACTGGGATGGGGTTAGGTCATTGAGGGGAGCAATGAAGGAGAAAGGAGTGAAGAAGGAACCTGGTTGTAGCTGGATCACAGTAGGGGGAAGGACTACATCATTTTTTTCTGGGGACAACTTCCACCCTGATGCGGTTGATATCTATGCCCTTCTGAAGGACCTAACCTCAGCAATTAAAGAAGATGAGTTATGACTTTGAGGTTTTGGTTTCATTGAAACTGAGGTTTAATGATTCCCCCAGTTGGCTTGTTTCCCCCCACATACTTGAAATAGAAACATAAGCCTGTTTAAGAGTCGCTTACATGAGATCTTCAAGACTTCAACACTTAACCAGCGCTTTTCACCGAACGGAGAGCTCATTTCAGACGCAACTTGAACGTATCTAGTCTACTACGCAGTGAGTTGTGATGTACCTGCACCCTTTTTCTTTAAATTTTTTAAAAATATAATTGGGTCATAATCCATCTTATTTGCATATTTACACCAAAAATATTGTTAGACGGAATTTTCAGTCACCTACAGTCACAGAATTATTAAAATTCATCAATAAAAGTACACAGTGTAATCTTACTCATTTGAACAGACCATACTACCCCTTCCTCACAGTAAAATAATCTACTTAATTTTCCAAGGATAAACATATCCAAATAGTATCTATAACAATAACTAAATAGCCAATAAAAGAACATTCCTCAACTCGTGACAAGTGAAGTGATTACAGAGATTTCAATGCAAAAAAAAAAAATCATCTAACAGAATTTTTAATATAGATACAAAATTAAGATGGATTGTAACCCAATTATACTTTTAATAAGAATGTATATGCAAAAAAAACAAAACCTTATCTTTTTCCATTTTTCTGATCTCAAGACAGTAGAAGCGTGTCACTCTGAGAGTGATGGGGAAATTCTAACTCGGCCCTGGCAAACACCAGACGTGCCGGCACATCCCAAGGTCGTTGGCGTTCTGATTTTGTATGTTAATAACAGCCTTTTGGTTCTCCTAAAATGGAGATGGCTTTCGGCCATTGGATTCCACAAAAGTCCAGAAAGGAAAACGCAAGACCGCTTAAGCAGCTCCTGTGTAAGGCGTCGTCTGATAATTTAAAGTGCATCAAGTGGAAACTATTCAACATCTCAAGACAAGGAAAATCGCAGAAAAATCTCATTGTCGATATCCTAGATTCCATCTGTCTTGAAACCGTTTACAGCTAAAACAGTGGCAAAATTTTGGCTTCATAATTAGGGACAACTACATGTGGGTCATTTGGTGATCAAGTAAAAACTAAAATCACCCTGGGTGTCTCTTTTGCGCTCGGCAGCACTTGAGAATCTTTCGCCATGAGTTGTGAAATTGGTGTAGATCTAGGAATACAAACTCTTGGCTCAGGATGATTTAAGCTTAGCCGATGCTGATGCAAGGTAGGAAAGAGTCCTGTGCCCAACGAAGACCAGGAAAGCTCCAAGGAACGCCAAAGCCTTCAATGTGGTGAACAGATCCAACTGCAAAAAGAAGCGAGAAACATCATAAAGATGAAGGGCTAGATGCTCAGGGGAATAGTTACAAGCAAATCATACATCACAGGTCCAAACCTTTAGCCAAAAAAGTAAATAGAGTGACAAGACGGCTGCAATGCCAGCATGGAAAAGGACCGCAAATGCAGCAGGTGCTGCTGACGAAGGGAAGTTCTTCAAATTTACACCTAGGCGTATCAGCTGCATGAGTGAGGTAAAACATGTGATGAGTACAGAGAGCCACTCAAAGCAAACCATGGCAAAACTCCTGCAATCTACCAAATATTAAGCTGGCTAAAGCCATCAGCCTACAAGCATGGCCGAAATAATAAAACCAGACACTTTAAACACACATTAAGGATACCATCATTGTATTACACATACCAGGAAACTGGAGGATCCCTTCAAAACATAAGGCAAGCAAAATAACCAGAATGGTTGAAATAGAGACGCAGATAAACATCAAACTTTCGCGAGTACTCAGCTTCTTATAAACATTCATCCTGAATCATCTTGTTCGAACATGGCCGTATGCAAATGGACCATTTGTATAACAAGAGGAGAAAATAGATCAAGGCATTCAATTTTGAAGATAAGAGCCATCATCTACAAAAGATTATAAACACATCTTAATCTTGAAGCCCATAAGGGAATATGCCACTTGACACCCATACATGGTTGTGCTCCATCAAGACAGGAGAAGTCATACTGCCAAAGCAATGAGATTAAAAGGGGCAACTGAGAACATCCAGAGCATCCCTTCAACACCGCACCACTTGACATAGTTGACAACTCAACTGAATGACCTCCCAGCACAAAAAGTCCCTTTAGAAAAAGTAGGTGGCACAACCTCTCAACGAGACCATGAGAACAGTTTGTCATCCAGGAGCAAGGTATCAAAAATCAGCCGAATCAGGATCGGATCGGCCAATCCTGGTCGGTTTTGACCCGGCCGATCCAGGTAACCCAGCCATTTTTTTTTTCTGGTTGTCGGAGGCCATCTCACTTTTCAGTTCTATATTGCTTTAGACAGTAAGTTTGCAAATTTTCTTAATGTAAATGTTGGTATTTTGATGTTTTTGGGTCTCTGTCCTAATATCCTACTAGATTTTGATAAGTAGGCAGTGCCTTAGGTAAGGTTTTATCTACACAAGTAAGTCTAAAACCAATTTGATAACTCATATGAGAAATTCTTTCAATAAACCTCTTGTTAATGATAAACATCTTATCTTATTCTTTTATATTTATAGGTTTAAGTAGCTTAAAATATCTTCCAAAACTTATCAAAGGAGAAGGGAAAAAATTATAGACTTTCTTAGATTATCCTATCTTTAAAAAATCATAGACTTTCTTAGATTATCATATCTTTATATCAAAAAGGTCCTTGAAAAGTACAATGGGTTAACATATGTAGATCTAAATGTATTACTGGAGATTAACAGTAATTTGCACTACAGAATCGTGTAAATTTGGTATATAAAAACTACCATTATATAATGTGCGGTTCCAATAAATGTAACTCTATTCCTTTCCCTCACAAAAAATGACATATCATGTACTTCGTTTTGATGTATTTCAGTTAATAAATGCAATCCTTATGTTTTTTCTATTTTTTAATATTTTTCCAACTTTTTAACATTTTTTGAGGGGGCCGAACCAGCCACCTGCCCGGGATTGGCCAATCCCAACCCGATCGGTTTTGGCCGGCCAATCCGGGACCGATCCCCGGGTTCTTGAACCTTGCCCAAGGTGTCCTCATCTTGTCTCTTCCCAAAATCTTCAAGCCTCTTTCACCATTATAGAAGCAAGCATTCTCACTACTGTAGCTACCAAAATACCTGAGCCGACAGTTCCAATGAATCCAACATGAGAATTGTTCCATGACATGTGCAATAGGATATCTCACACCTCTTAAAACATTTGATTATCATCTCCCATAATTTCCTTATTCTATTCCGAGCCTACATAACCTCGATAGAGCAAATCAACATTCAAAAATTGCTCAGCACTACCCATCTCTACTTATGGGCCACACTCCAATCAAACTGTGTGCAGCACTCTTCTTACACCTTTTACAATATACAGCATTGTGCTGGATCACATACTACACATTCAAAATTATAGACAGATGAGAAAAAAAAATGTGAAATTGTGTGTTGGCAGGCCAGACTATTCAATTGGGCTTCCTAACTTCAAACTGATCGTTAAATTCGAATGAGAGGGAGGGTGTAAAAAACACAAAGTACACAACCTTCACATGTTGGCTTAATAATCCTCTGACAAATACTGATATTGGAAAACATGAAAATAAGCAATTGTATAGGAAACAACTCGAAGAAAAGAGCAGGAGCTTACCCCGACTACAAATACAAGAAGTGGCAGGAGGGTAAGGACCGAGAATGTAACAGAAAGCTCTTTAGGTGGACGCTTCTCTGGTGCCCGAAAATGTGAGATATTTCTGGTTTTGGTCCAAATCTCAGAGATGAATCAACAGGTTGAGAAGGTGGACGTGTTGACTTCTCTGACGCTTCCGGTAAGTCTAGATCCAAATGACCAATGGCCCGTAAAAATGAATTCTCCTGTCAATATTAGATGAGTTAGAAATCCAATAAACTGGAAAAAGAGAAGTACAGGGAGAGTGAAGCGTACCATTGCAACATCACCCACAGTGAGTTGAATGTCATATCTTCCAGAGAGGTAATAGAACTTCTCCACAAGACCAAGAAAGTCCTAATAGATCAAACATTAAGACCATTAAGCTTTTTGACATCCAAGTATCAACCTTCTCAAATAGATTCAGCATCTTTCTCAGTCGGACGAAGAAATTCATAAATCAGAATTGATGTAAAGCAAGTACAGAACCATGAACTTGTTCGACAACCAATCATTCTTCATCTAGAAAGATAATAAAATTTCTCCAAGAGACCAATAAAATCCATGCTTGAGTCAAACTATAGAACTTGCCCTCGGAAGGAAAGTAAAAAAATCGCACTATAGGAAACCAATAACTCTCTTTGACATCCAAGCACTATCTGTTTGACATTTGGATGATACCAGTGCTACATGTAAACACAAGGTGATCCAAGATGTATTCTTCTAAAAGTGCCCTCAAATGGGTAGCCCAACTTCTAGGCCATGCTCCCATGAAAGTATGCAGGATTTGGATGGTCTTGGGAAGGTTAACTTTATCCAAAAAGGGAAAGAAACTAAGAACATTATAAAATAACCATGCAGAAATTATAACCAAAACTCCTAGATCTACATGCACCACCTTCACAGCTTGCCTTCAATCATACAGCACAACTTTCCCTTTTGTATATAGTTTCTTGTACTCCCTGGCCTTAAAAAGGAGGACAAAAAAGACATGACCAAAACCATAATGAAAGGCCGAAGAACATGAAGGAGCAGAAAACCTAAAATAAATAGGCATACCACCTAAGTAATAGAACTAAGTAATGCCAAAGAATTCTAGACACAGAAAATGATTTCAGCTAATGCTAAAATCTTTCATTATAAAATAGCTGATCTAATTAACATAGAAAGGATGAAATGCCTGGGTTAATCCCACTTTTCAGTCAAAGACATCAATATGCAGAAGCCATCAAGTTATTTTTAAAAGTGCAAATGTGAATCTCCAGCCCCCAATGGTATAGATAAACCTCTCAATCCCTCACCATTACCATCAAGCATCCCCCCCTTTTATTCCATGAGATTGGATGTATGTAATTATCAATGCATAGTTAGAACTTGGAAAGTATAAAAAGTTGATCCAAAGGTACCATAAAGGTTCCAACATTTAGAACCATTTTTGCATTTCTATCCAGGCGTGGACGGTGGATATGATAGTATAAATGAAAAAGATACATTCACTTTGCATTAACTATCTCATGAGCAGCAACAACTAGAATGTGAGAAAGGAACAATTTCAACTTTGCTTCGAGCAGATATTAATGGCAAATGCTAATTTGAAATTTCACAAAATTATCGAAAAATCACAAAAAGATAGCAACATGAAATTTCCAAAAAAAAGACAAGCTAATATGCACTCCACTGACATGGAATATCAAAAGATTCAAGACACACTAATATTCCGTACATCAGGTCTGGGATTATATAGACAACAGTGGAAATATATATACCTACAAAAGGCACAACCAACTCAATAAAAGAAAGTGTCGTGACCAAAAACTCGTTATAAAAGAAAACACAATGGAACAGATGGAGACTACTTACTAGAACTATCTTAAACTGTTTTCCAGTATTGCCCACTAGAAAGATGTGTTCAACTTTAGATTCATGCCTTAGCTTGAGAAACACCTGCAAAAAGAATGGTCATATAAAACGATGAAGGAAAAATATCCCTGGTGCTTAATCTTTAAATATTCCTGGTGCTTAATTTTTAACAAACCTGATGGGGCTTAAAAGTATGGCCAAGTGGTGTAGTCAGCTGGAAGGATGGACGCAACTTCTGCAGGTGGTTGGCAGAAAGTGAAACGGCCTTTTCATTTGACAAATCTAACCTGCAATTTGGTAAAGATGCAGACATGCAACATCAGCAAGCTTCCTTCTTGGAAAGAAAAGATGAGATATACCATAACTTCTAGTAGAAAGGCCATGCAGATGAAGGCCGAAGATGAAATATCTTGTAGTAACCGAAAATTAGGTATGTACCCAACCATCAAGCAAGTAAGTATTCACACAACATATAAACAAAGACAAAGAAACATCCTAAACGCCAGCGGCTCAAAGAAACCAATTCTCTGACTCCAGCCACAGTAATGAACATAGAATGCATGCAGAGCAAATAACACATAACTGACACCTGGACACAACTCAACAGTGTCCAACCAATGACTAAACTGCACAGAAACACTGTACAAGAGGTCAAATATATCTGTAAACAATTAGTGTGATAATCAATTTTCCAATTTCTAAAACCACCAATGCAACTATCGGCTAGATAATGCACAATTTAGAGTGCCTAGTCCATCAGAAAAACCTGACAAGCTGCACAAGCACAAGAATCTCTTGATCAACAATACTCATGCCACTCCTGTGATCAAGCACTTGAACAAACCAGCACCTGAGGGTGACTTCCCAACCAGTTCCCAACTTCATCAATATGAAAAGCTCAGATGATAACTGATTTCAGGACTAGGCATAAGGTTTGCCTATCTCATTATTTCCTCTGGTCACTTCACTATCAAGGATCAACGAAGAAAACTTCATTATCAATCATAGTTGAGGGCTCTGCTGATGGCGGGTCATCTCACAAACCATACAATTGTTTGGCAGTAATACATTGACTTATGCCAAATTCATGAGCATTTCCTACCAGAATTGAGAGCTTCCCCTTGGACCACCTACATGCCTTTTCAATTTCCTAATAAAGAGAAATGGATGGTGAATGAACATTTGGTCCACCTGGAGGACCCTAATTCCTTTAGTGGAATCCTGGATTGATCTTTCCATGAATAAGACATCAGAATTCACCAAACATTTTCTGAACATAAGAACAAAATTTTTCACTGTACCACTGTGCAAGTATCATATCTTCACAAAAACAAACTATGATTATTAAGCATCAGAATGTTTTCAAATTTTCTGTGCAATTCACAAAATCATAAAAAGAGATCATTAGACATTAATGATAAGCAAGCATCTGTGTGTGAGTTATCAGGGGGAAACTAATAAGAAGTCTTACTTCTGTTTTGATTCCACACTTTCACCATTGGCATCCAACACTGACAGTTCTGCTCCATCAATTTTGATGAAACCGGTTATGAGCACCGGCACTTGGACTCGGACACCAGCAGCATAAGTATTTGCATGTTCAGATTCGTCAAGCACAATCTTTAAACGAAGCACAATCAGCATTGAATATAGATGACATTTGGAATGGTCAACAAATATTGTGTTTTGTCAGAACTAGTAATACCTCAAAAATTAAAGAATATTGTCCAACATCTACATTCAACGATACCATATCCAAATAATGAGTTGAACTTTCTGAATCAAACTTGAGTTCCTGAAATCAAAAAGTCAATTCCAAATTTCATAAAGATTGAAGTAAGGATGAATGAGTTCCCGCAAAAGGTAAAAGTTATAAATAAAACCCAAGATATAGGAACGAGTAAACGATGCAAAGGGAAAAAATCAAAGATAAAAATTATGCAGGAAACATTTAGAAAAATGCAACAGAAGATTGGAATACCTTGCCCTCTAGTGCAGAGATATCCTTTGCGTCCGAACTCAAACCTCGTACAAGTTTGACTGTCAGTGGAGGTGATGAAGAGCCAAAAACTGTGGATACTTTGACCTAATACAAGTGAAAAGCAATACATTACGAGCCCATTGATTTGAGATTTCGGGTCCATCCGGCAACCCATGATAGAGTTTATGAGTATAAGCTGTACAGACTCCTCAAAGAGAAGCCCATCATAAAAAATAAGTCACTGAAAAGTGTAACCTCTCAAAAAAGAGAAAACAATATACAAAATATTCCAAATACAGAGGCAGCATGTGGCACTCTAACCAATTGGTCTAATCAAAGTAAAACCGTTCGCACTCTCGCCCCAAAGGCACGATCCACTCCAAACTATCCAAAATACACCACCAAGGATCTACAAGTTCCATTGAACATCCTTTGAAACTATAAATAAGGCATGGCGACAGTTACACAATTGCAGGCATTCATTAATCAATCAACAATCCGATACAGAGAACGTCAAACACGCATGTCATCTTCTCTGTCCAAACAAATGACAAATTGATAAATTTGTCAATTTCCATGATGCACCAGGAAGCTACCAGGAAAACAATAAGAGACTTAATTCAGAGTTACGAAAACATTATTCCACCTAATTTTCATGTTCACATCAAAAAGTTTCACATTACGTCCTTCATAACATATTACACTGGTTCTCTTTCTAGGTTCCATCTACCATATCAACTAAAAACAAAGGACATATTTTAGCAAGTTTGCTTTGATATATTATCAACATGTCAAAAATGGGATGAAAGTAGAAAAGTAAGAGCACCGAAATAATAAGAAAGCCCCAATTGTTGCTTTACTATAGCTTGCCCATTCCACTGTTCCAGTGATCACAGGCACAGCATTGCGCAGCAGAACCCAAGAAAGCACAAACTGTCAGAACAACTAGGGGGCCAATGGTCCAATTGTCCAATCTAGCAGTTCTTAACCTTAAATAAAGGGCTGATAGTGGAGGCGGTAGTTTGGCTCCATTGTGGACAAGGATGTAAGTCCTCACCTTGAGTGGGTCCTTCGAAGTTGATGAAAGGACAGCTTCTGGAAGTGACAGGATCAGTGGAACAGCAATTCTATTCCAAGAAAAATGACAGTGAAATGAGAAACAATAAAATGCAAAACTAAATGCTTACAAATGTAATATCTTGAGCTAAGACAACACAAGGACAATGGACAGTAGTGCAAGTTCTCACAGTAGTCAATGTCAACTGTCCCTGGAACTGGTAGAGGCTAAAAAACCAAAAAGGCATGCCATTGATCATGATTGACCAATCATTCAAAAAATGTGTTCACATTCAAGTAAATCAATGATCACCCAGAGTTAAAAAGAAAAGTGAGAGTTAAGTTGCCAAATGGAAAGAGCATCATTATATAGAGTAAAACTTGGGTGATATTAAATAGCTCTCACTGAATATACTTGCCTGTTGCTTTCCAAGCAAGATAACGAATCAATCTGGTAGAAAAAGTCCTTGGGACTACCAGGAGTTCCGATGCTGAGGAAAAATTTTGCTAAACCTACAATTTTGTCTTTCGGAATCTGTCAAACATAAAATCAAGATTCAAAACAACTTTCATAAGGGGGATCGTGCTGTCATTCCAAGTGAATGACATGATGATAATGAATAGTCTATTAAACACACTATTCAAGAATGATGTTAACACACATTTAGCTTCCCAGAAGCAGCTGCAGCAAATGCAGTTACACCCCGCACTACAGAAGAAGTGGTTGAAAGAGGACCACGATATTCTTTGGCATCAACCTGTTTTTCATCGAAGTACAAGGTTCCATCATCTGTAGCAAGCATCAATCAGTAAGTCTCCACAGAATTACTATGTAATCGGAAAACTAAGAGATGGCCCAGGATTATGTTTTTATCCATGATGCCATCAAGAGTATGCAATAGAAATTGCAAACTACTGACAGAGGAGCATAAATCAATAGATAAAAAAAACGCAAGAAATCTTAGAAGAATTTTTCAACCAATAATTGATGGAAAACAAACATCGATGACATTTAAGCAGCCCTAAGATGATATCAAGGAGAATATCATAAAATAATTTCACGCAAGAATAATAGAAATATGTTTGCAGAAGGAAGACTGCTCAAATGGGGTGTATAACAGCACAAGATAGGTTAACCAGATGACTTCTCTCTCTCTCTCTCTCTCTCTCTCTCTCCCCCCCCCCCCAAGGAATACACTCCTTACAAGTTTATTTGTACAATTGTATTTATTTTCAATTTTTTAATAACTTCACAGCATTACAAACAAGGAAAAAAATGTCTGCCATTATATTCATTAGAGTTCTATTAAAATCCCATTGAGTCCTGGTTAACCTTTTTACAAATTTATAAAAGTTCCGATATACCCACTCATAAACTGTTTGTCTCTCTTCATCTTTCTCTCTTTGTCTCTCCTGCTCTCTTTTTGGCACAATGTGCCAGTCAAAGATCTTATTTTTCTAAGGGTATTTTTGTCCAAAAAATTAATATTGTATGAAAATAAATTATTCTGAACGCCGCAAATAGATGTCAGCTATAAGGCATTTTGACACTCTATTAACATAAGAAGGTTATAAAAATAATTAAATAACAGGGAAAATTTTAGGGACAACTCCACAGGTAAACATGTAAGAAGGGTATTGTAGCAAAAAAAAACATTAATTTCAACTAGAGGAATGCCACAGTGTTGCTCTTCTCTTGCAATTCAATTAAAAATTGGACAGCAAGAAATGAGTAACTTAAATTTGCTGCTCCTGAGCTCAAAAGCACTGGATTTAAGTTATTCATCTCAGTTGCCTGGGAGGCTACATGTTTGCCACTAACATTGATTTCAGTTATCCAATAGTCAGATCAAACAGTCGAGATAATTTGTAACTTCAGTTTGACTGACTCTCCCAAGCTTAGAAGCACAGAAGATAATTTCACATTTTCCTGACATCATGATTTGAAATTCATGGAACCTCCGACAGGTGTATACAGTAACAGTAGAAAAAAAAAGCATTGGCCAAAGAAAGAGATGAAAGTAAGAAGAAGAAAAACCAAAGTCAATTGACAATGATTATAGTCATTATACTGGGGGGAAGGTGACAACAAAGTTAATACTTATACTTAAATGATAAACATACCGTAGCTTTCAATGCTATCAAATAACTTGGTAATGTCATTCTTCACAATAGCAATCTGCACAAAACATTTTAAGCATTAGATATGGGAATTAGATGTTATGGAACAGTAATACCACTTTCCTACCAAGAGAAATGCTTCTCGCGGAAATATTAGTATTAGGTAGCAAAAGAACACACAATAAGAGTATATCAAAAGTAAATTGAAAAGAACTTTCTATACAAGAGCAAAATTCAAAAAGTCACTTAGAACCCCAACTGTTTGAGGCTGGTTTCTATTTATGAAATGTGCATATGTGATGTTTCTAGAGTTCAAAAGGAAAAAGGTATATACCATAGATTGATCAATCTCAGTTTCTGACAAAGAGATAACTCCTGCAAGAGCTTCAAGTGCTAAACCTGCACAAAGATAGGTTGCATGTCTAAAACACAATTATATAGCATGGTTCAGGCAGGCACTGTAATACACAACCACCATAGTCCTCTAAGCAAGTACAAAAGTGAATACCTGCAGCAAAGGTGCTAGCTTCACCACCATTAGTACTATACCGCCATCTTCCATCACTCTGACTAAATGACTGAATATAAACATGCATTACTAAGAGACAGTGAATTTCTGTTATCCACAGTGCAAAGACTCATTCAAAATATGTAAGGAAAAAAGAAGTGAAATATAGGGCATCAAATACCTTTATGGAGTGGAAAAATCCATCAGCATCTGAAAGAGCCACAGTGAAGCCTTTTTCCTGTATGACAAACCATGTTAAATGAATAAATAGTTTCTTTCTCTTGCAGTTTACAAGACATGGGAACTCAATCAAATGCTGCATTCAGGTAATATCATGTTGGGTACAGCACTTGAAAACTTTGAAAGAATAGGGGATCCCACTCTGGCCCCCAAAAGATCTTTTTAATCTAGAAAATATTTACCTTGATAAGCAACATACTTTGAACTGCATAATAGAGGTCCAGCAAGGAAGTCGCATCCTTGACTGCTTGAAGTCTTGAAGTAACATCCTGTATGAAAAGGAAGAGTTGATAAGAGCTACAGCAACAACACCAGTGTGGACTATTCTTTCAAGTAATCTCCACAAATTTATATTGGTGAACGAATTACCTTAAGAATATTAGCATCAAGTTTGCAGTCTAGGAGGCTGTTAACTCTCAAAGCATTAAATAGGTCCTTGAGCTTAGAAGATGATGAAGCAAGGCTCTGTGAAACAAGTGGACATGTTGCTTGACTTAATTCAGCACCCTCTTTTAGACCAAGAATCTGAAATGTTTTTAATGCCTCGTATGTTTCTTCCAAGCTGTCACAATTAAAATCAACTATAAGGTAACACTTTTTTGAACAAAATTAATAAATTTCAAGAATTGGATTGATAAGCATGAATTAAACAGGAATTTCATAACTAACCCAAAATAATTTCACCATAGGGTAAAAGTAACAAATTGATATATTCGATTCAACGTAAAACTAGGGATTCATTTTCCACAGATACTTTATACAGTGGCCAATGTGATTCATATTTTTTCACATTGTATTCGATCATTGCTATTGAGGACTATGATTTCCATACATAAGCAGAGAAACTGTAAGTGAAAGATGCATAGAACTCAACTAGAAAGAAAAAGCAAAATGAAGAGGACCAGTTAGTGCTTACTTCACCAGGGAATACTCTCTGACGGGCAACAGAGGGATGAATCCCTTCAAGGTAACCGTGGAACATGTACAGTAAGCAAAAAAGTTCAAAGCCATTAAGTATGTGGCTCTGTATGCTAATTACATTGCAGTATGCATGGACCAACAGTTAGCAGACCTCCTAGTAAGATATGTTCATGGATCACAATCATAAACCCGTTGCATGACACATCACATTGTCCCGACTTATTGAGTCAAACGCATGTATCACAATTGATATCCATCCTAAGGCTGCAAGGAGGCAGGCGCAAGAGGACCTATAACCAGAGTTGTCAAAAAATACTTTTTGGCACAAGCAAAATATAGTCCAGAACTAGCCAAGCTTCAACCAATGCACGACTCCATAAATTTCACTTTCTATTCTAAAAGATCCTAAAGTAAGAGCATAAGCCTCGCGGCTGCTCACTTGCGGAAAAAAACAAACACAAACCATAAGAATTAACAATTAATGGACGAAATCACTGGCATTCCAACTGTATGAAGACAAAATCAAGCGCCCCTTAAAGCCAGAGCAGAGACAGACAGACACGACGAACTCCAGATAAGAAGAATTCGGGAAAAATAACCTTCCAAAGGATCCGTCCTTGGGCACGAATGTCTCCAGCGCGGCAGATCGGTGGGCATCGAGGTCGATCGGCGCTACGAAAGCGGCACCTCCATACGCTGCCAAGCACAGTGATATCAGACAGACTAACCCCAGAAACCTCCCGCCGCCCGCCATGACCGAACAGTCAGGGCCTCAGCTCAGATCGCGGCAATGCACCGGATCCACTCGATCCAAGTAGTACTGGAGTGCCCCGGCGTGCAGGAGGAGAGGATCGCCACGGAGATCTAGGGTTTTTTTTCTTCTCCTCCCTCACGCCACGGGAGGGGTTTGAGGGTGGTCAAAATGGAGAGGGGTCTTGCTCTCCTCTGACATCACGAAGCCGCCTCTGCTTCACGTTTCGCCGAATCGAGCTAGCAAGGAAAACGGGCCTCCGAGTTCCTACTGGGCAAAGAAGCGGATCGGTTCTGGGGCCCAGTAAGAATCCGGATTCTGTGGCCCGCCAGACCCGCTTGGTCCGGAAACTCGGATTCAACTTTCCGGACACTGACCACCCTGGTTCGATGGGCTAATTAACTGGCTGTACGGATGTCATTGGGTTCGATAGTCCCACCCGATTTTATGAGAATTTGGGTCAGATAATTTAATATTTTTTTAATTTTGAATTCGACTCGGCCCGGCTAAAAGTAAGATTGGGCCGGATTCGAGTTGCTGCTCGGACGGTCCGATGGCCAGTATTTTAAAAAAAATAAATAACACGACATAATTCTAATATTCTAAAATTTTAGATTGAAAATTATATTGTGGAGTTATATTAATGACTTAACATTTATTTCATATTTGTAACAACTAGAAACAAGTTATCTAGATTAATTTAATATTTACTTTATGCTATTTTGATTCAATGAACATTAATTTTATTATAAAATAAATAAAAATAGTAAATATATCTTTTAAAAAATAAATCAGGTCGGGCCGGGCCGGGCCTTAGCGTAGCGACGAGCGAGCTAAACTTCAAAAAATCGGGTCTCGTTCTGGACTAGACCGAACTTGGGTTAAACGATTAGAGATCGAGTTGGACCCGGGCAACACGAGCCCGGCCCATTACCCTACTTGGCTTTGGAAATTTATATTTTTGTTCAGAAGGGTTAATAAGATTAATGACTTCTACAACCACCTTATATATATTCTTCAACTCCTTATAAATGGCTCACAAATATCGGCAATATTGTTAATAAAATACAAATAAACTTGTTATATTTTGATAAAGAGATCAATTTTTCGGTAGTTACGTCAATTTTGAAAGAAGGGCGCTTAACTCACACTAGCATCGTCCTGTAGAAATTCTTAATAGGGTGTTTGGAAGTAGTTTTTTTTTAACTATTTCTATCTAAAAATTAATGATGTCTCTGTTTCTACTAAAATTTTAAAATTATAAAAAAATAGTCTTATCTGTTTGGCAAGAAGTGTTTTTTTTTAATTTGTTTGAAGACCGGCTGAGGGAGAGAGGAGGCCGTAGGGGGGTGGCCGGCGAGGGCGGGGGTGGGGGAGGAGGAGGTCGCAGGGGGAGAGGAGGCCTTAGGGGGGGCGGCGGCTGGGTTTGGGGGGGGGGGGGGGGGGAGAGGAGGCCGCCGGCGGGGGGGGGAGGAGGAGGAGGAGGCCGCAGGCGGCGGAGGGGGAGGGGGTGGTCAGGGGGGGAGAGGAGGCCGCAAGGCGTACGTAGAGGGGGGGGGAAGGGGGAGGAGGCCGCAGGGGGGTGGGGTGGTAGCGGCAGGGGAGGGGGGTTATGAGAGAGAGAGAGAGATTGGTTTTTAAAATAAAAATAGGTTAGAATTTTTTTTTAAGAGATTTATATAGGGTAAAAAAAAATTACTAAAAAACTACTTATCAAACACCTCTTTGTATCTGTCTTCTCTCTTTTTAAATTTTAGAAAAAAAAAAAGGTAAAAAATTGTAACCAAACACCTTATAAAATCTATTTTTTATAACATGATATTGTGAACATTGAATTTATGATAATTATTTGGTTTACCTATCTTCTTAAACATTAGATTTGAGATAGATATTCCTCTCCATGATCCAAAATTGTATATATTATCATAAATTTGAGATAGATTCTAACACAAACACCCACCCATTTGAACCAAAAGAGGAGAACACCCTCGACACCTCCAAGGGCCCGCCATCCCCTCCCCCCCCCCCCACTGTTCTCTATCTCTCTCTACATTCTCTCTTCCTCTTTCTCCCTCCATCTCTCTCTCTCTCTCATGCACACACACCAATAGGGGTGTACAACGGTTCGGTTCAGTCCGGATTGGCCATTTTGGCAACCCGAACCGAACCGAACATACATCTCAATCCGAACCGAACCGAACCGGAGTTATTTTGGTTCGGTTCGGTTCAAACGAATTTCTACATTTAATTAAATATAATTAAAGTTATTAATATTATATAAAAAAATAAGAATAAAATTCAAAATATACTTATTTATATGTAAATTAGTAATATAATTACATGTTTATACTTGTAATATAAATATTATTATAATTATATTAAAAATCGGTTTATTCGATTTATACGGTTCGGTTTCGGTTTCACAATTTGTGAAACCGAACCGAATTTCGGTTCAAATCAAATCGAACCGCCAATTCGATTTGTCCGGTTCAGTTCTTCAATTTGAACCGAATTTGAACACCCCTACACACCAAGACCAGAGGGGGAGGCTCCCTCCAGTGCCCCCATAAGCATCTCCACCCCCCTCTCTCTCTCTACATTATACTCCTAAACTATATGTAGAAATTGTATATAAGTTAGGAAAAAACACATATACATCGCTAGAAATATCTATTCAAAATTATACTCTTAGAATCTTTTTCATAAAGATTTCATACCATTGAAATATATTAAAAAAATCATCAATATATTCCTACTATTTTATTCCATCTATTTGACTCAACCACAATAGAAGGTAAAAGGATTAGCTGGTCCGCATCTCTCTTCAAAAATATTTTTTAATAACTCTTTCTTCTCTCACCCCTCTTTAGTCCCTTCTACAGTTTTCCTATGCTCTCTCTTTCTCTATCTACATTCTCTCTCTCTCTCTCCGTTAACCCAACGTATAAGAAGTAACTTTAAAAAAAAATATTATTTCTACTAAAATTAAGGTTTTCTATTTTCTACTAAAATTTTAAATTGTAAAAAAGTATTTTATGTGTTTGGTAAGGAGTGTTTTTTTATTTGTTAAAGGCCTTGTGTGAGGGGGGGGGGGGGGGGGCAGTTGAAGGGGGGGTGCAGGGGTTGAGGGCGGGTGCGGGGAGGACGGGAAGGACGAGGGGTGGGGGGGGGGGGGGACGCCGCGAGATGGGATGGAGGAGGGGGGGACGCCGACGGGGGTGGGGGGGAGATGGGAAGGAGGAGGGGTGGCACTACAAGAATTTGCGGCAATAGAGACCGAATCTGAGACGAATTATTCAGTCACTATTCGGTCTCAGATTTGAGACCGAATAGTGACTGAATAATATCAGTCGCTAATTTTTAGATTTAGTGACCGAAATAATTTCAGTCACTATTCGGTCTCAGATTTGAGACCGAATAGTGACTGAAATTATTTCGGTCACTAACACCTAACTTAGCGGGTCTTCGAGTGCAATTTTGCGATTGAATAATTCGGTCACAAAATCGGTCTCAAATCTGAGACCGAATAGTGACCGAAATTATTTCGGTCACTATTCGGTCTCATATTTAAGACGAATAGTGATTGACATAATTTCGGTCACTAACACCTTGTTTGGGGGTCTTCGAGTGAAATTTTGGGACCGAACAAATTCGGTCACTATTCGGTCTCAGATTTGAGACCGAATAGTGACCGAATTTGTCGGTCACAAAATTTGGGCGGCTTTAGAGCCGAATGGAGACCTAAATCCTTTTTTACCTCCACTACTACCAGTACTTCTTTTCCCCTTTTCCTTTCTCCTCTCTCGCTGTCTCTTCTCTCTCATGCTGCCGACACCTCCGACGGATCGCCCTGTCGAGACGCCGTGTTGCTGTCACCGTGGCCGCCGCCTACGTCGTGGCCGCCGTCCACGGCGTCGCCGTTGTCCGGTCTCCGCCGCCGTCCGTGTCGCCCTCGCCATGTCCGGGTCGCCGCCGTCGTCCGCGTCTTCATCGTCTCTCCCTCTCCGCCGGAGGTCCACGTCGACGTCACTGCCGGTAAGCTCTCTCTCTCTCTCTCTCTGCATGTGTGGAGGGGTGGCCGGCTGGGGTGGGGTGGGTGGGGTGGGTGGGGTGGGTTAGGGCGGGGAGGGGTGCCCTGCAGTGACGACTGTGTTGTTGTTGTTTTTTTTTTTTATCCGAACCAGTGAGGAAGGGACCGTACCCCTGCGGCCTGGAGTGCAGGGCTTCTTCATCACTTGCGACGGAGGAAGGGAACGCCAGGCGGCCAACGACGCCGTCAACCTTCTGGAAAACGTGCGTTGCTCTTTCTCACAGCTTCCGTTTCTATCTCCCGTTTGGCTTATCATCCTGCTCGATGTTGTGTGGATTTTTTCCCATATTTTTGGCTTTCTTATTTTCCTTCGTTTTCCTTGTTACTTAAAGTTACGTGGGAAATCGCTTTCTGCTCTATTGGCTATGGTCTGTGTCTGTACATCCATGTTGCTGGGACTTCGTTTTTCTGCAGGTTTTGAATATGGTTATAATTCCCCAAATTCCATGAAAGAATAGAATAACATGCTTGGTTTGATCACAGGCTTGCTAATTCTCTGGTTTCTGTCAAAGCGAAGTTTAGTTAAATACATAGATAACTGCTCACCTTAGGCTTTTCCTCGTTACTGTAAGGGTTCTTTGGTGGCTATCTATTCAAGTGTTGCATTTATTTTCTGCAGCATTCTCATGCTTGACCTTGATGGCATTAGAACTGACTTGTGTGTTTCAAGTACTTTTCTTTGTGAAGTCTAGGTGACTATTAACAGATCGGTTGCTTTTCTGCATCTTGACATGTTGGACTATCTTAATATGTACAGTTTATGAAGAGCTACTCAGGGGCAAAGATTTTGGCACAAAGAGCAACGTGATTCCTGGTAAACCATCTATACTATACTAATATAACAGAGTTCCCTGTTCCGTGCATCTTCCTAAAATATTAGATGTTTCCTGAACTTATATGTTTCAGTCAATGCCTAGGCCAGATGGAACTGTAGCACGCACCATCTTGCAGACAGGTATGTAAGATCTCTTGCAATTAAAATGTTGCATTTTTCTTCTCAATGGCTATGTTTGGTTTTCGCACACTTGGCCTACCCATACTGCTTTTCCTTGGATATTTATATCTGTGACCATAGAGCAGAAGCAACAGAATTACCTATTTTTTCTATGACGAATATTAATATGAACATTGGAGTTAAAGCATCTGATTACCTTTATTCATACTTTCTTTGGACTATATCTTTTCCTCATTTATGTATTTTCTTTTTATTCCTTTACCTATTATTTCTATTAATGAATAACATGTGTACTGTTTTCCCTTACAGAATGTTGAGATTTCACGTCCTTTTCATCCTAACATTGAGAACATCAAAGTTGGAAGTTGCATTGCCATCAATTTCTTTTGCCCATATCAGAACATATGCTCCCAACTTTAAGACATATGCTCTTGCGGAGGTGGCCACTGAAAATATTTCATGGTGGTACGTACATTACATACATAGAATAAGAGTTGTTATTATATACCAAATGTAGTACAATATGTTTCCTGTCAATTGTGCTTTTTCTATCAAATGTGCTTTTTTTTTATTATATACTTTACTGTTAAAAAGATAAACTAGCATGAAGAAAAACAACATAGTATCCAGCACCCAATATAAAATCCACAGAGCAATCAGAGATAGAGATCTTATATGGCTGTGTTGTACAATATACTAGAGCGCCAGAGATAGAGATCTTTCAGTTTCTTTTCTTAACAATTTTTTAGATATCTCTGTGCCTTATGATTGTCATTTGATTTTTTAGATATTCTGTTCAATTGGATTTGTTTAGATATTGAGTATTCTGTTCATTTGATTTCTAAAGCTTCAAGACTATTGAAAATAACTGGAAGCTTGACTATACTTCTCATAAATTAGTTCATAAACCTTCTTGCCCATTTGATTTTTTTATGTCATGAGTTTTTAACAATAGTTTTTGGAAGAGCTATTGCTATAAGGGTGGCCAGTAAGCATAGCATCAATCAGTCTTCATCAGTCCCTCATTTAAAGTATTGTTTTAGTATAGGAAGCATGTCATTATAACTGGATGTTACAATATGAGATGTTAAGGTTTTTAAATAATTTTTGTTTTAAAACCTGAGATAAGTTAGAACTGATAGTTAGTTGGCAGAGTAATTAGTTTGAGTGCCTTTCATCAATTTGACTGTTTCTCACCCGTGTTTCCTCTGTAATGACCCTACATTATTCATGGGTTTGATATTTCTGAAATTTTTATGTTTTGAGTGTTTCTGGAAGCACAATAGTTTTTTGCAGTTTCTTCTCAACCTACCCCTTCCAAGCAATTACAATGAAAGAAAAGCCTTATGAATTTGGATTCTCTATGTTTCTCTCATTGTTCTGAGCATTGTCTCTCTTTCTCTGAAGATTGGAGATTTAGTTTTGTTTCAGGTTTTGTTTTTTGTTTTTTTGATATTATAAGCAGTTATAAGCATATATAGAATCATTTTAATGTGCTAACATTTAATGAATTTCATATAATATATGTATATATGTTTTCTAACCATGCCTTTCATTGTCCATATGTGCAGGCAGAGGAGCCTACTACTCAGCTTCTGTCCACTTTCTCACTGCCTCAATAGGTATTTTTTTCCCCTTAATTATATATACCAAAAGTATGAAATTTCATCTTCTAAAAATAATTTCTACACCTTCTGTATGGTATAAGCTGTTGTAACATATTAAGATTATGGTTTGTGGTGATTTCTTTCAAAATCCTGTGAGTTTGGTTGATAAGAGCTATCTATATAGTTTGTATAGTTTGCTTTGCTTTGCTATTGCCCTTCTCCAATTGTGTAGCATGTTTGTCCAATATGTAAACATTATGATACATTACAGACAGTGGCTTATCAGAACACCAACATCCCTCCTAAAATGGCAAATGATGTTCCATGCCTACAGAGAAAACTGTAGAGGATCTCACCACATCCACATTCTTCAAAATATAAATTATTATAGGTGAAAGTGTTTCAGAATTTAAAGTGATCAATATTTAACAATAAATCATTTGGTCTATTATATAGCTTTTCTTCCTCAAACAGGATATGATCAGGCCAGATAGTTAGTATTGCACCACAACTGGTCAATTCATCCAGATTTATATCCAATTCCCAGTGAGGATTGTACAGTGGTTCAGGGCCATGTTGGATTATTGAAAATCAAAGAGAGTAAAAAGGTCAAGAAAGAATAGGGATTCAGTGAGTTGTTAAATCTCCATATTCACAAGTAGCAAAAAAGGAAAAAAAAGCTTAGCAAGGAGATATCCATCATGCAATGGCAGAGAATTTAGTTTTTAGAGCAGATGGAGAATGAGGAGGCCATGTCAAGTTCATGGGATCAGTAGTGCTAAAAAGAAGGCTGCTGGGGATCACAGTTTGGAATCCAAATATCTGCCTTCTACAGTAGATAGTTGTGGTTGTCTGTTCATGCAGCAAATCAAGCAACATGAACAGATCCTCACTAGCTCGACATGATAGACAGAAATGGGCAATCATTAACAGAGAAAAATTGAAGTCAAACAAATTAGATCAGTCATCTTCCAGGAAAAAGATCAAAGGAGCTAAGAGCTGAATGCAGCGGTCAGTATGGAAGGTCAAGTCACAGCATCACAGCAACAGTTTAAACATGATGCTGCTGAAAAATCTCTTCCAATCTGAAGGATAACCTAAAACACCAATCATGAATGTGAATGTTATAGTTGCTTATCATAAATGCTCAAAAATAACAAGGGTAACCATGAAACTCCATGTGGTCAGGCGACTAAACAGCAGAAACCACTTGGCAGACAGAGATTAATAAAAGGTGATGAGGATTATATATGGTATTGAGGGATGGAGATTACAAGCATGCATTATGTAGAGCTCCTCAGGCCAATGACTGATCTTTCTAGCAGTATGATATTTGGAGTTGGGCAACATCAATTTGAGAATAAGATGTCATTACCAAGTCGAAGTGCAAATAATTCATGGAAAATGATTATGTTATATACAAGGACACTGGCAGAAGTAAAAATGGACGTTTATGGCAAGAATTAATGAAATAATATCAGTGTGTCCACATGTTGTTGATGGGAGGTCATTGAAAATTGAAATTAGATGAAAGAGCAAATGTCTTCTACATGAAGGATATATAAAATTAACTCTGTAAATGGTCAAAATAAATTTCATAGACATACTAGACTAGAGATGCATAGTGGTTCAAGAAAATGTCTGATCATATTTTGCTTCATATGCAACTATTTTTTACATGTTCTAAAATGCAACTCCCTTAATTAAGGTTCTTAAGGTTTTAGAAGTTTTCTCACCGAGTCCAAAAATTTTTCCTTTATTGAAATTTTGCTTCATATGTATATGTCTTCCTCAATTCAGTCTTTTTTTTTTCACGTTCAAAGATCATAGTAGGTCTAAGTAGGTCTAATTCATGCCTATGCCTCTGGTATAGCACTCAGACATTAAACTAGGAAATATATCGAGAAACGTCTCAAAATATAGAATCCTAGATTTCTTCAACTCATCTTCCACCTTGCCTGACATGCTGTGTCTAATTCTAATGAGCGGGAAAACAAAGTATGATTTCTGAACTGCTGCTGCTTGCCCCAAGTATGCCACTGCTCCAAGACCCTTTTTTCTTAAGAAAGTTGAGCTGCATCTCCACATACTCTCTAGCAACCTTCATCATAGAGTCGCCGCATGGCATCTGTAAATTCATATGTGCCAGTTCCCACCATTTCAGCCACCATGATTTCATTTTAGAGAGCATTGGAGGAGGCGCTGATCTGTTTTTTTTTCTGAATCTGGAAATTTTCTTTGATGCCAACAACATGACGAATGCCCTCCCCACCCAAATTTTCTCAATTTTTTTTTCCCTCATGTGGGTTCAGTATCTCCATGAAACACTGTAGGTATTACCATTTTGTAAAATTACATCATTGCTGTGAAAATTTTCTGATCTAGACAGTGCATTGTTTCATGTATCTATGTATCTTCTTTTCTTTTGTGTTAGAAAATTAGTTTGACCGCATTTATCTTCCATTTTTTTCTGTGTTTAGAGGAATCCGATCTAGTGGAATTGTTATTTTCATCCCTTCCTTCTTTTGTGAGATTGGACTGGTTGTGTTGGAGAATTCGATCTAGTAGTTTACTTCATTTCTTCTGTGTTAAATTGTCTATTTCTTCCGTGTTGATGTCTTCCTTTCTTCTGTTGGTTGTCCGGGAGATTGATGCGAGAAGCTGATTGCTGTGTGAAGAAATCGAGTGTTCTTTCTTCTCTGTTGGTTGAGCAAGAGGAGCCCTGGTGGGAACTGTGGAGATCTAATACATGAGGTTATCTCATGCAGAAGTATGAAATATATGTTTGGATTTTATTTTATTTTCTTTTATTTTCTTTACTTATAGAACTATTCTGTTTGAGCTTCCCATTATCATTTGTATCGGTGGATGAAATTTGCCACCATTCTGCCCATGGTTCATCTTCTGTGTGTCTTTGTGTGTTTTTTAGTGGAAGGTTTATTGGGGGTTATTGACAAGTCTCTTCACCAGTATATGTTTTCATGTATTATTCCTGTTCCAAGTTGTTAAATACAATAATTTTTGTCTTTGACAAAAATTGCTCACATTACACATCATGGCAAAAAGGATTTTTTTATCTACTGGTAGTGTCATTTAAATCATTTCAGTATATGTTTCTGTGCACTGACCCGGATTTCAGTACATTGCACATTAAAACTGGAGAAAATGGAAACAAAAGGGAATGGAAACAAAAGAAAAACCCGGATTTCAGATTTTTTGAAATAACTGTGATCTTTCAGATTTCTTAAATGGTCCTTTCATTGTATATATATTTGTTAGAAGATATCATTGTGATCATATTCGGCCTGTGCAACTATATATATGATCAGATCTCTCTGCACTGAGGGGTGCTTGCAAGTGTATATAGGAGAGGGGTGCTTGCATGTGTATACAGGAATTTGATTTATGCTTATGTTCCTCACAAAATTAGTTTTATGCTTTAATGTTTTAATGTACATATCCTGTCAGAACAACATATTTTTCTTGCAATTCTGTTAATGCCAATATTTTGATTTTACAATCTGAGAACATAAGCACGGTGAAAAGGACTATCAAATTTAGATAATAAGTGTCTTCACGGGTCCATACATTTTTCTTAGACAAGAATAAAGAGAAAAAGATAAAGAAACAGACCAAAAAGCCAAGTTGCCCTGCTAAATATTCTACAAACTCCACAGCTAACAGTGCAAGAAAAGATGATGTGATGAATATCTTCTCCTGCCTCTCTCTACAGCAGCCATACCGTATGACAACCGGCCACCATCTCCATTCCTACACCAAGCACATGAATGCCTGGATCTTCAGAGGTGCTTTAACCTTCAGAAGTGCCCTGAATTTATTATAATATGCATGATTTTTAAGAGATCTGTAGAGTGCTTTGACAGAAAAGTACCCAGCTGATAGAATATTATAATGGAACAAATGTGTTTTGGTGTTCTGAATGTGTGTAAGGATAATTTATAATTTTATAAATATCAGTTTCAGATATGAAGATTGAGTGTACTGTGGTATATATGTTTATCTAACTATATTATTTTATGAAACAATGGCTACAAAAATGTCAATCCCAAGACTCTAGTTGTTGGTGCAAAAAAATGAAAAACCATCTAGAAAAGATGAAACAGAAGCAACACTTAATTGTTGGTGTAAAAAACCATCTAGAAAAGATCATACAGAAGCTTCCAGTTATTTTCAATGGTCTTGGAACTGCTACAATATGAAGTAATTAGCAACCCATAAGATAACACAATACAACTATAGGTTAAATAAACTAGAACAAACACAGGAGATAGATCTATTTCTTTCTCTATTTTTTGCAGACTATCAATGATAAACCTATGAGCTGTGTTTACCATATATAGATTTCTATGTGAGAGATCTATTTTTTTCGGCCATAGGAATGCAATGTTCCATCTGATCTAAACCTCCCGTAGTCCATCGCCACTGCAAACCACCACCACCACTTCACTTAATTAGTAGTCAATCCCAAGTCATTTCCCATGGATTCATGTTAGTATGTTATTTTTTTTACTATGGATTGTATGTTTTAGATCTTAGCATGCTGATGACCATCTCTTTTTTTTTTCTTATCTGAATATGATACAAAGTGAATATGCTGATGAAATGTTTTTTTATATTGTCAATGATTATAATTTTGTATGCTTTTTCTTCTTGTATGTATCTTTGTTTTTTCTGTTTTTGAGGGTGTGTATGAGTGACTTTGTAGCTATCACCTTTAGAAGATATAGATATAAAGATAGATCTAATTGTGCGCATTAAATCTATATACAATAAAGAAAGAACAGATGTGCGATGCAGTCTAAAAGAAGATTATAAAATATCTTTGATGCAACTGTTTTACATGTTCTAAAATGCAACTCCTTTAATTAAGGTTCTTAAGGTTTTAGAGGTTTTTTTTTACCGAGTCCAATTTTTTTTTCCTTCATTGAAATAATGCTTCATATGAATCTGTCTTTCTCAATTCAGCCATTTTTTTTCTGTGGTTCAGGTGTCTAGAGCTTATACGGTTCTCATCTATTCTTGAGCCAAAAAAAAGAAAGAGCATAACCCATCACTGTGAGTAGGTTCCAGATTATGAGCAATAAGTGGTTTTTATATCTTATGAGCTGGGTTTTATAGCGTATAGATTATATTTTATGTACATGGTCATATAAATCACTGAATGGATGTTTGGATTTATAATGTATGCAATTATACTCATGATTTTTGTTGAAATGTCATTATCATCAAATTATTTTGCCCTTTATAGTTTTTCTATAGTTAAATATAATTTTTGATGTGCATGCCACCATTTGAATTTTATATGCATGCTTTTCATTTCATAGCAAGGACGAGCTATTGCTTTTAACAATAGTTTGATTTGTTCATAACCCTCCAAGACTATTGAAAACAACTGAAGCTTGACTATACATGCCTGCCGATTTAGTTTATAAACTTCTTAGTTCCAACAGATAATAGGCAAGCAGTTGATGCCATTCCATCTGCAGAGTCCTCTTTGTCCGAAATGGATGATGCTAATAAGCATAATAGCTCAATGAGTACTTCACTGCCAATTGGTGAAGTGGGACTCAAGCAAAGGGCATACAAAACGTCTATGATGTTTTTATCACAAGGGATGTTGCAACTCCAATAGTGGTTTGCAATAAGCCAGAATTTTTTAAAAAAAATTAAAGTACATCAAGGAATAAAATCATGCAGTCTTTATATAGTTTGTATACTTATGTTTTTCGTTTTTTTTATTTTTTATTTTCAGATGTCTTATTACATTTCTAACAGCTTTACTTTTTGTTTCTTTTTTTTTAATATCATAAGATAGAAATTTAAACATGACAGAAAGCTCTAGAAAAACATTGTTGTTTGTTGTGCATGGCACTCGGTACAAGTATAGGAGGCAATTTAGAGTATGAAGTGGCTTACATATTTTGACTTGTAATATTATCGGGCTTTCCCACTTAATAGAAAAAAAAGGGTCCTCACCGCACCCATTGGCCCTTAAAAGCCTAGAAATATGCAATAGACCAGAGTAGATCATATTTTGTATATTAACTGCCCTTAAGATCATTGTAGTGGTTAAAAGAGTTTAGAAGTGCCCGTTTTGAAGTAGATGTCCAACTAATTCAATGTGTTGGGAGCTAGGTCAGGATTGGTTTTGTGGCTGGATTCATTATTGTGAGATTTTTTTTTAGGTTTGATACTTTCAGTTGTCTTTATATAGTTTTACTCCCTTAACACCCATCACAGATTCCCCTGATTTTTAGTTTTCGTTGTTTATGAAATTTCTATATTTAATCGATGATTGGGAGGTTAATTTTTATTTTTGCTGGGTGGTTTCAATACAGATTTTTGCTGGGTGTTTCAATACAGATTTTTAAAGAGTTGATAATGATATTCAGTAGATACTCATATTCAGTGTTTTTCTTCTAATTTCTAATTTTTTGGTTTTCTGATTTTAGTACAGCTTTATTTTTTATCCCTTAGTGCATGACAATTGTACACCTCCTAATGTGCACGTAGGAGCATTTAATAGACCCCTCATGTGCAGACTGACCTAAGTTCTATCATATGAACAATGGCAAACAAGGGGTTGCATAGCCCAAGAACATAAACCATGAGCTTTGAAGCCATGCAAAGTTAATTGGGCATCCAGCTAAAATCTTATAATGGGAATGCAGAAGGTACCAACATCTTAGATTTCGTTTACCCCTTATTATATAGACTTCTTGAGTTTGGACAATATCACCCTGAGCATCTGGTGGGATGTGTACAAAGCTCTGCTATATATCATGTCTCCTCATGTGAGACTTAAAGTTGCCAAATGACCAGTAGATGTGAAAACCATTGTTACAGATAAACACCACCAGAAGAATTAGATTTTAAACTTTTTACATAGTTTTTTTGAAGTTGTGGATGTGCAAATCTATGTTGAGCAGAGGAATAAGAATCTAAAATCACCGGTAAATCGATCTGCATTTATCAGTCCTTGACACATCTTACATCTGCACGTTGAGGAACACATTGAAGCACAATGTTGAATGCCCATCCTTCAAACCCCCCCTTCCTTCTCCTCCTACACGACAGATACAGAACAATATAAACTCTGCATAAACCAGCACTGTCACCAGGCAATCCTCAAACAGAATATGATCATCCAGATCTATACCCAATCCCCAGTGAGGATTGTACATTGGTCAGGGCCATGTTGGATTATTTGAAAACCAATGGGATCGGCTACCTCAGCCAAACCATGTAGCTTTCTTTTGGTTAATTAGTCATTTAAATTCAGTAAATAATGATATGCATAATTTAAAGTAAACAATATTTTTCTCTATAGTGCCACAGCTAACACACTGTGATTCTTGCAAAAGAAATCATTGCTTTTGATCCTAGCAGGTAGTTTATTTTTTATTTTTTATTTTGGGTTCCTAGCAGGTAGTCTCCCAACTATTATTTCCCATAATATTGTAATTTATCATAGTGGAAAGATAGGTGAAAGTATGAAATTTGGTCTATTATATATCTTTTCTGTTTATTATAATTATGAAGAAGTGTATAAAATTTAAATGGTTGTGGAAACAACAGGGCCAAGAAAACAAAAGATCTAAATATATAGTGTTGGTTTAACATGTTGTCACGGTTTCATGCTTATGCCAGATGCAAGGGACTAATGCGGAAGGAATAAAATTTCCAATCCCATTCAGATCAGGGTCGACAGAGTTTATAATTTGATGTGCATGTCACCATTTGCATTTATATACATGTTTTACATTTTATAGACACCTACAGAACCTTAAAAAAAAATTTAATGTGCAGGGAAAGTAGCCTACTACTCACCTTCTGTCCACTTACTCACTGCCTCAACAGATATTTTCTTTAGCAATATCATTTTCTTTTTCTTTAAGCAAAGTTCAAAGTTTTTGAATTATTAGCTTTCTGACTATTCATTTTTGTCCCAATTATACCAAAAGTCATGGTTCAAAGCACCTAATGCAAACATTAAGAAATACTCATATAGATACTCATATAGTATGCATCAAATGGTATCTAAGTGTTTCCCCTTTTGCACTGAGAACTGCTTTGCATATGATTGTGCATGGTAATTTCTGCTATGCTTTGACATGTATGGTTGCTATCACATTTGGTTATAGGTGATCCTGTATTGATCTTAGCAATTTGATTCACATGACAATACCAAAATGGATCTGAAAATTGGCTAACCAAACTAAGATCAATTAATCAATCTCATAGTAGAGGAAGATGATCTATAACCTGTTCTGGCCATTTCTGGAGGAACCGTCTGATCCTAAGCCTCTTTTTTGTTGTCCTTTTATTTTGATAAGCATGGAAGTCCCCTCTTCTTCCCAAATGCATTTTGAAGCTTCTGCTAATTAGATTATCACACAAAAATGTTCCTAAGTTTTAAGGTGTTTCATAATTGGGCATTGACCTTAAAATGAGAAAGGTTGTCAGATTCTGGAGAGCGCATATTTGGTGCTTACTATGCGGAGAGATAGAGTGTTAGATTTTTAATTGTGAGCACAAAGATTAAAAATAGGTTGCCTAAACTCTTATTAAACATTCTTCTTGATTTCCTTTCTTCCAGTTCTAGATTTACGGTACAGAGTCAGACATTGTATAGATCTACATTGTTATTGACTTGTCTTTGCTAAGAACTAGGGCATTAAATGGGACATTCCCCATTATTTCTCTCAAGGCAGTGGCTCAAGTTTGAAGTATGAACTGGATTGCCAGTCAATTTCCTATACTGACTTGTTATTTGTCAATTTTCTTGCATCAGGTTTATGTTTCAACTGTACAGTCAGTATATATTTTCTTGCATCAGGTTTATGTTTCAACTTTGTTTTCCTAGACCATCCTTTAGGCATTTTCTCTCTGGGCTTCTGAGACTTGTCACATCATCTTCTCAAGGATATATTGTTCCCTTTTGTGTTTTGTGGCTTTGCTAAGTCCCATTTACAATTGTGTCTTCCTGTCTGTTCCAACATTCATTATATTTGTTCTCATGATCACATTTTTTGGTGATTTTTGAAGCCATTCTAGGAGAAAAATGTGCTGTATCTTTAACTGTTTCCTTGCATATGATGTATGTTTAATTTCTTCGTGAAGAGGCTTGATGAAAAACTTACAATGCATCTTGTTCTTGCCTAAGAAATGAGTGGTCAGAAAGAAATTTACTCTTTTTGTAGTTATCTCAATGTATCATTGTGGGCCGTATGATTGTTGGTTTAGTGTTATAGATTCAACATGGAGTTTGTTGAGTAGCAGCAATAACTTCTTCATAGTATATGATGCTCACATTAGTAGGAAATGATATATCCTCTGATATGCTTGCATTTTTTTGATAAATACATTATCTAGATATGTTTCATTTTAATTGATATGTTGCTGCATATGCATTTAGTCATACTGAATAATGTAATGTGGATGGTACCTATATGGAGTCAGTGGTTTGACCGCTTTTCACTTTGTATTTCTTGGTGCCATACCAGATTGACAACATATGGTTTATCTGAGTTGCAAATTGAAGGGGATGGAAATTGTCAGGTTTGTATCGGCATTGTTTTTGTGGGATGTCAAATTTAGTCAGCATGACTTTTGAAGAGTCCAGTCATGCCGACTGTTTAATAGAGTCTTCCACCCTAGGTTTGCATATTTGGTTTTCTAGATTCTATTACGTTCATCAGTTATTCACTATGTTTTTCTAGATAGGTAATTAGGGAAAAAGTTCCTATGTGAGGGAAATCGTGCAAGTGACTGGAACAAGAAAGTGGTTTTCTGGAACAGCAAGCACCCAGAGCATCATAGAAGAAGCTGTCCTGGGTCATTCTCACTGCTGTAGTTTTTACCACAGAAATCAGCACAAAACACAGTGAAGTTTGCGGTTGTTCCAGATAAAACACTTGATGTTTGTCAATATGTATATTCATATCCCCAAGCAGATACATTCTCTACATTTTTTGCTACGTACTGAATTTTGGGACATTTGATGGTAGGATAGGTGTGCATAATGAACTTTCAGAAATAGTGTACTTCTCGATCTTCATCCCCAAGGTTGACCAAAACTAGGTTTAGAGTATTTGCATTCTTAGAAACAAGGACCTAATATCTACTATAAAAGAGTGGTAAACATATAATTCAGCTATTTTCCTTTAGGATAGAAAGTGTAAGAATTGAAGGAGAAGATAAGATGGCCACCTCACAGTTAGATGCCTTTCCTTTGACAATAAAGAAAATGTGATACTGCCATTAGAGTTCCACACATATGAAGAATAAGAAAACTATTATAAGTTTTTCATGTTTTCCATAGTCTTCTACTTTCAGATAACCGATCATTAAGATCGGTATAAAATTAACCTCAAAATCCATCTTGCCTTAACATTCTTTAATCTTATAAGATATGAAAAAACTTCAAGGGAGGAGAACTAGAAAAATGATAAAAATACATGCTAATGTACTACATTTCCACGTGGTACTCAGCAGAGGTTGAAAGATGAGGGGGAAAAAACACAGTGTGATATTATCCCCTTTTCTCTATCTCTCTCATGCACCTTCCCTTCGATAGTTTCCATATTGAAATCCTTAGTTTTGGAAAAGGTGGTAGAGTTTTGTTTTCAGATGAGCTGCCTTTAGTTAGAAAAACTACATTTTTAGTTTCTTTGACTTTTCAATTGGCCCAGTAGTGTAGTAATATGAACCACGATGGATGGAAAGATTGCATTCCATGCCATGTAAAATAAATATGGATAAAAGTTCTTTTCTGAATAAACTAAAATCAGATAGAATCAATAGCAAACATTTGAGCTACAAGTTTATTTGAAATTTTGAAGTATGAATTGCAATCACATATACCAAGGTATATATAATCAAACTAACAGAAAAATGCAACACATAAGGACTGAATCCATGATAGGTAATTAGGGAAACAGAGTGGAATGATTATGTGACCCTGCCATTTTTTATTTACAGAATTATGAAGGTAATCTATGTTCTTCCTCAGCAGTAAAGAATAATCATATCCTAGGGTCATATGTATTTTTGTCTCTGATCCCTTCCCTAGGTGTTGATTTTGAAAGCATCTATGCTTGCATTCTGGTCCTCTCCTTATTTTTTCATTCTGTCTTTCATGGTTGATGCTTACCAAAAGATCAAAATGGATAGCATGTCAGAATGGACTTGATCTTGTTCTTTTCTCCTTCAGCTGAAGCATTTCCAGAAACTATATGAAGGCTATGTTCCGATGAGTTACAAAGTTACCTGAAGAAGATGAAAAGGTTAGTCTGAAGTTTGTCGTTTGAATTGCATTGTTGAGGTGATTTAGATGGCCACATCATTATCTATTTACTAAAGCTGTGATTTACTTTTAGATGTGGAGAGTGGGGAGACCTGATGATGAGAACAAGTGAGAATGGCAATATCCGGAGGTGCTTTAAGAACCGATGAGTTTGTACAACCAGAACCAGCAATTGCTTCCTGGTGTTTTGATGTTTTGCAGGAGGCAGTTTGATTTCAGCTCTTTCTTTCACACAATTTCAAATGTATGTGTTGTGACTCTTGCATTGCTTTAATCTCATATATTAGAGTGGAGCATTTAATTAATCATCAGTATGGTGTATGGAATCTGAGGGAGTAAAAGTTCTTAAGAATGCAGACAATGCTCTCACTGTTACTGCATTGGTTGAGAATATCGTTGGGATTCATCTCCCTGTGTCACTTTGTTTCTGGTTTTGACATGCCATGAATTCAATGTTGTCTAGTAACAGGCTAACTGATGCAGACGGTCTCTATCTGAACAAAGAAAATGACCTCATCCAGCTATGTGTGCCATTGGCATTTTGGATGTTTTGTTTTGTTACTGCTTGACATATTCGGAGCTTCTTTCTCAAGCAGGATTTAGTAGTTAGACTTTGATGTTTCAGTTTAGGTGTTGTTTGATTTCTTTAGTTGAACACTATATTTATGGTTTCTCTGTAAAGAGGACATAGTAACAAGTAACTTCTGCAGGAGCATCCACCATTTAGAATTTATCTCGATTTTTTTTTGCTAAAATGTATATATTTTTTTTAAAAAAATATTTAAAAAATAGAGACCGATTAGTGACTGCATTAATTCGGTCACTATTCGGTCCCTAATTAGGGACCGAACAGTGACTGAATCAATCGGTCCCTAATAGTGACCGAATTTATTCAGTCACTGTTCGGTCCCTAAATTTAGGGACCGAACAGTGACCGAATTTATTCGGTCCTTCGGTCACTGTTCGGTCCCTAAATTAGGGACCGAATAGTGACCGAATTTATTCGGTCACTGATAACGACTTTTAGTGACCGATAGAATTCGGTCACTAATCGGTCACTATTTAGTGACCGATTAGTGACCGAAATCCTTCGGTCACAGATTTGTGACAAAAATTCTCCACCGACGAATTCGGTCTCTATTCGGTCACTATTCGGTCTCTGAGTTTTTAGTGACCGAATAGGGACCGAATAGAGACCGAAAATGTCGGTCCCTAAATGCGTTTTCCTTGTAGTGGTGGGGATGCCGGCGAGCCGGCGGGGGGTGGAGACGGGAAGGAGGGGGTGGGGGCGTCGGTGGTGGTGGGGGGAAATGGGAAGGAGGAGGGGGGATGCTGGCGAGCCGGCGGGGGGTGGAGACGGGAAGGAGGGGGTGGGGGCGCCAGTGGTGGGTGGGGGAGACGGGAGGAGGAGGGGGGCGCCGGTGGTGGGGGGGGGGGGGGAGACGAGAAGGAGGAGGGGGTGGGAGGGAACCCGGCGTGCGTTTTGCGCTTTCAAAATAAAACAGGGTCAGAGTTGTTTTTTTTTTTTCTGGAGAGATTTACAAAGAGTAAAAATTCTTCTCTAAAAAAAACTACTCACCAAACGGGTCTGTGAGTATGTACTCTCTCTTTTTTAAATTTTAAGGATAAAAAAAAGAGATAAAAATTGTAACCAACATCCTAAAAATCAATGAAATTTAGTTATTTAAAAATTTTAAAGAAAAAAAAGGTTAAATTAAAACCCATAAATAAAAATAGATAATGGACTTAACTAAAGGTCCACAATATAACTATTGGGTCAACATAGGAGTTTGAATAATATAATAATAATAATATTGTTAAATTCAGATTGCCCATTATCCCTTTAAAAAATCTAACTAAATTAATTTAAATACACAAGATAATGATGAAAATTCATGTTAGGACCTAACACAACTTGGAAATAAAGTTTTCAAATCCAACCCAACTCTAATTAAAGATTGGAAAGCTAGGAGATAGAGATTAACTCGAATTAAGAGATAGAGTTGTATTAGGAATTAAAAAAGTATTATGTATAAATACACCCCAATTTCTCTCTTGGCCAACTCTATTGCCACGTGGAGTTCTCTTGGATGTGAAGGGAGGCCAAAAGAGGAAGAATCCGTGGAAAATAAGAGTTTCAAGTGTATTCATCAAGTTCTTCACGTTTTAGCCCTAATTTAACAAATCGTTCAAATGCATACATTCTCTCAAGAAAAACTTAATTAAATCTCTATGTAGTCTAATATTCATGCTAGAAACATGATCCCTATGTTTTACCCCAACTTTATTATACATATTGCGAGTATTTACTTTTCAAGTTCATGTATCTTTATGCATCTGACTCATTGTTCTTCGTCTGAACGCATGTTCAATCCACATCCTCTTGTCAAATTCCTTGTCTCTACAATCTACATTTTTCTGAGCATGTTACCTTTGATTTAAAATTGGTTTGACACATTTTCATACTTCTACATCGAGAACTAAGTATTTTAGTGCATGGCTATCATCTCGGGCTCACTGTTGTGTGAACGCTGTGATGACCTTTTAAATGTGGTCATGTGATACACCGCGTTCAGACAGCATCCTGTCAATGCCGCACGTTAACTTATACATAATGTGGTGGACAATCTGACCACCTTTTGAACGCAGGCTGCAACCTGATCGTGTATAGATAGTCAGCCATAAACCCTAATTCATGTAATCAATGCCTTTATTTCGTGTATACCTTAGTTTAAATGACTGATTAGTGTTAAAAACACTAAAAGACTTCGTGCTATTAAAGATAAACTTAATTCTTTTTAATTAGGATCCATGATCTATACATGAACTCTTGATTTATCTCTTATGTTTCATTCAACATGCAAACCTAAAATGAATGGATATCACCATGTTAATACCATGACATATTTAACTATATTAAAGTCTTAAAGTTATCGAATACAAGGATTTAATCCCAATAAGGTGTTTGCTGAGACTGGAGAAGAGGCTGGCAACAACTGGAGAATGGACGGAGGCCAGCACTTCAAGTAAGTGTGTTTCTCCCCTACCCCCTTTCTCTTCTCTTCTTTGTTTGTTTGTTGTTCTTGACTTCTTCTTTCTTCTCATTTTCTTCTGTTTCTTCTTTATGGGAGCTAATAGAAATCAAGCCCAAATAGTACTCCTCCTTTAATATAATATGTCTGTTTTTCTCTATCAAAAAATAAATTATAGAGTCTCCGACAAGATTCATGGTATCTCAATATTGCAGCAGGTCAAATTTTTTTGTACAATACATATTGCATTAGTTCACAGAAGAAAAAGGTGGCGGAGGGGAGAGGAGCGTACAGTGACTGGTCGATCATTGCACTCTGATCCAATTGGCCCGAGTCGCTTGTTCGGATATCAAATTGAGCCTTAGAAGTGGCCCTTTTTGGAATTCCGAGTTCTAAAAACGGTCGGAGGCCCGTTATCGACCCGCGGGCTATATGCCACAACTCTAGCAGGGGGAGAGAAGCTGGTACTCCTTCCACTGCTGAACCAAAAACCTCGGGGGGCCTGGTCTGTGGCGATGGAGACATCAGGTTCTAGTGGCGGTGGCGGCGACGACGACGTGGTGGGTGAGGGGAGGAAGGGGAAAGCACAAGGGAAAGCACGACAAGCCCAAGCTCTGGGACAAGGACCCCCAACATCGACCACTAGAAGTCGAGAAGTTCGACCCCTCCTGGAACGAGGGCGGCATGCTCGAAGTCAACTCCTTCTCCACGTTCTTCCCCCAGTACCGAGGCATGTATCCCAAGTGAATCCCACATTCTTATGCCGCCGCTACCTTGTCCCAATAAGGAGGCCCAATAAGCAAGCTCAATGGACCTTTTAATATTTGAGAAAATAATCAATATTGTACCTTGCACAATTTTCTTTAGGGTTGCCTACAGACCCGTCTTCCAGATCGCCTTGCAATCTTCAGAACTTAAAAATCCACCATTTGGCCTGAGGCGTCCCCCTCTCCTTTTATAGTAGGAGGAGGAGAGACCACCATCGGGAGGTTTCCGTACCTCCACCGGGAGGTTTGACTTGATATTTTTTCACTTATCCCTTGCCACATTCTCTTCCTTTCTTTTTTTCCCCATTTCTTTCTCTCTTTTGCATTTCGAGGCTTAGGGCATCTGAAGATAGAGAAGCCGCGAGAAAGAGACGGACCTCCTCCTTGGTCTGTGGCGAGCAGAGGATAGCAACGGTGGCGTCGGCGGCGTCGGCTTGCAAGGGCGGGCGGCAGAGGGGCCAGCAGGGGCGACAATAGGGGCCAGCAGCGGTAGCGCAAGCAGGCGGCGACGACAAGGCCAGCAAGTAAGGGCGACAGTGGGCCCAGAGAGGGGCGACGGCAGCGGCCAGTAGCGGCGGCGTCCTCTCCTTATCTGTCCCTCCTTCTTCCTCTCGCTTTGGGAGGGCCAGGCGAAGGCGGTGGCCTCTGCTCCTTCCACCAACAACGACGAGTGCAGGTGTTGCAGGCTGGCAGCGGCTGGAGGAGGTGCATGTGGTGGCGCACAGACCAGCAGCGACGGCCCCTTGTGTTTACAGAGACTGTGGAATAGGCCAGTAGCAACTAGAGAAATGGACAGCGGCCAGCACTTCAGGTAAGAGTGGTTTCTGCCCCTACCCCTTCTCTTCTCTGCCCCTACCCTCTTCTCTTCTCTCTTCTTTGTTTGTTTGTTCTTGACTTTTGCCATTTTTTTTTGTTTTGTTTTCTTCTGTTTCATGCTTATGGGGAGCCAGACAAAAATCCGGCACAATAGTACTTCTCTTTTTGTGACGGAACGCCTCGTCCAAGCCCGTTAAACTGATAATAAGCTTGATCCGAGTCCGTCTCCCGCGAACGAACCGGAGCCTCGCAAGGGATATCACACAACAGTCCATGAAAACACAAAGGAACACATCATTCCATATATATATTCCACAAGTTTACATAGCCATATTTCCACAAAACTGAAAGAAAGTACAAGAGCCTGGGGCATACCCCGAGGTACAACTTGAAGAAATAAACAACTAGCTACACTACACTGCTGGAGGTGCTGACCCTGCACCGCTATGACGCGGCTCTGAACTGGACGATGCCGAGAAACGTCCTCCTCGCCCTCACCTGTGGGGGTAGGGGTGAGCCTCGCTAGTCACTAACTCATAGGGAACTCCCCCAACACCGAGCAAACCCAAAACATAGATACGAAGGCATTAACTATACTAACAGTTTATAGAATAGCTAAGCAAGATATTAAAGCTGTAAAATACTCACCGTTTGCCGACTACATAAGCAACTATATTAATAAATGGCAAATCCAAACAGGTGTACGAGCTAAAGTAGAGTCTGCCACACGAGAGCCACGTGAACTGGTTCGCCGACACCAGTAACTGACTCGGACAAACTAACACAGGTCTACCTCTCAGTCTCGCAGCCACAGATGAAAGGTCCAGCTGCCACTCCACGTGAAAAGGTCAAGCAACTGTGGAGACCAACTAAACACCACCACCTGCGGACCACACGATAGCAGACCCATGCCTGGCACCTCTAGAGACCCTGGCCTGGGCTCGCTAGAGTAAGGCACTGGAGAAGGACTAGCTGGGGACCAGTGTCGACTACTGTGTCCGTACCTCCAACTAAGAGCGCGCTACAAGTGACCAAAAGACAAGTACAACAGTCACTGTCCCACTGTCGTCTTTCCCTCAGCCGGACGTACAACTCAAGCAAAGGAGTGAGGGTGTACAAGTCAGACGACACGACTCGATGGTACACACAAGTACCGGGACAAAGCCCCGAGCTAACAACTTGGCTCATAGAGAATCTGGGGCACCCAACTAGAGAGGTAACTATGGTAGGCGTCGTACTACTTTCCACACACACAAAACCACGTGCACGTCACACACAAAACCACGTGAAGTCTCACGTAAAACGCGTGCACTAATAGTCCACTACACGTGAACACCACGTAAACACATAAAGAACCAGCTAACTGCGTACCCAGTATGCTAATCTCAAAAACTACGTGCACTAGGTGCATCACAAATACCAATGCACCGCTCGATATCGTTAAATATTCAATATAACAACATTTAAATAAAAACATGCTGGTGGAAACATCGACTGTCGTCGATGGGATGTACACGCAAGGTCTCTGGCCGTCTATATATCTCCCAGCTGAAGAACCTGGCGTCAATCGATATTGACGCCAAGCTCTTCAGCTACCAGCTCCCACAGAAACCCTAGGCCGATTCCACAAGTGTTCTTGGCCCCAAAACCAGTGGGAAACACAACAAAACCCTTTCTCTAATATCCATGCACTATAAACAAACCGTAACAACATGTTTCACTAAGTAAATCAATCAAACCACCTTTGACCCCGCATGGAATACCCTTACCCAAAAATACGAATAGCATGCTATTACATGTTTTCATAGCACATTACGACATTCAAAAGCAACTAAAGGGGTCGCTCCCTACCTCGGAACACACATAAACCTCCTAAACATCCCTGATTTGCGCCAAACCTTCCGCGAGCTCCCACGGGAATCACGCCTCGCACTGACGTTTCCTAGCATGATTGGTCACCGCCACTCGTTCCACGATCCCCTAACCAGCCTTTAGCAACCGTTAGAAGTAGTAGGGGAGCAAAGGCGTGAAAGTAGGGCGAAGAAGAGGGAGAATCCGAGTGGAAAAGCTGCCCTCGGGTGACCCTATATTCAACAGGTCGCATAGGTTGGCGTCAACATGGATGCCGCCAATCAAACCACCAAGGTTAGACGTCCATATCTCTTGTCGCCAAGTTCATAGAGTAAACGTCACATACATAGATGCCAATCCATGTCAATGACCACCCTAGGCTGTTAACCTCTAATCAACTGCTGCAGACTCTGACTTACCTCAAGACCAAACCTGCACGCACCACACATCTAGACCATATTGGCCTCGCAACGGCCACCACAACCATTACTCACACGATCCATAAGGATCTGAAAAACACGCGACGTTACACTTTTAATATAATATGTCTCTTATTTATCTGTCAAGAAAAAATATAGAGTCTCTGACAAGGTTCATGGTACCTCAATATTGCAGTAGGTCGGATTTTTTGTACAGTACGTATTACATTAGTTTACAGAAGAGGAATGTGGCGGAGGGGATAGGGGAGGGTACAGTGGCTGGTGGATCATTGCACGCTGATCCAATTGGCCCGAGTCGCTCGTTTCGGATATCATATTGGGCCTTAGAAGGGCCCATTTGGAATCAGGGTTCTGAATACGGTCGGAGGCTCGTTATTGGCCTGCGGGCTATATGCCACAACTCTAGCCGAGGGGAGAGAAGCTGGTAGTCCTTCCGCTACTGAAGTGAAAACCTCGGGTACCTGGTCGGCGGTGATGGAGATGTTGGGTTCTGGTGGTGTGGCGGCGGTGGGTGGGGAAGAGGAGGAAGGGGAAGCACAAGAGAAAGCACGACAAGCCCAAGCAATGGCATGTAGTACATTAAACCATGTTCTAAATGCTTGCGTTCAGGGTGCATCGTGGGTAGTTCTGAATGAATATCTGGAAATGAATAAGTCAAAATGAGTCCTTTGACAGGCCTCAAATGATGGTCTCTTTTGCAGTTTTTGCATAAATGTGTAAAGTTGCAAGTTTGGTTGTTGCTATAATTATTACATCATCATCAGCCAATATTGTCCTTAATTATGTAGCCCACTTGTTTTACGTATGTCCCTGTGTAAGGCCAAATGGTTCCAACCAATTTGCTATTTTGTACTGCTAAATGTTTCAGATACCATTTGTGAAGATTTTGTAGAGTGAAACTGCAATGCGTTTCTTATTTTTTATGGCATTATATTGAAGAATCTCTCTTACAAATATAGGTTGTCATATTGTTGTCGAAGTCTTGGTTCCGTATTGTACCATCTCAATTCTCAAACCATATTGAGTGTATGATACCATACTAGCATTGTGCAAAAGATTTTGATTGTTATGGTAATCAACATTTCCTACATTCTCAATAATATGGTACTCTCATGTTTCCATCTTTAATACATATCTAGGTGAGAATTTTTAAGAACATTAAGCTAATCTTCAGCAATAGTCACAAGAATAATCTTAGATTCTAACTACACCTAAGTTCAGAAAATGCTATCTTGGATGCTGCTATAAGTACTATTATATCGAAACTAGACCTTAATGAAGAATGAATTATCAAAAGTAATTCTGTCTTGCATCCTGACATGAGTAGTTTTATATTCAAAGTAGTTCTCAATTCAAAAATGTACTATTTCAAAACCTGGAACGAATTGGGTCCTTAAAACAAAACATCCCTTCTTTTCTAAAGAGAAAACCCTCTCCTAAGGAATATGCAAAACTAGTTTCAGCATTTTCCACAGTTAACTCTTTTCTAGTCAGTGTGGGGAGGTTGTGGAATCCTGTAATGACTTGCTTGAAAGTCGCTTCTAAAGCCATTTCTTTACCTAGGCCCTTGTTTAGTCAGTGTTTGGTCATATGGACCTTCTATCATTACTATCATCTAATGGGGCATACTCATGGAGTGACTTAGTTGGTTAAGCACCCGATGTGCACCATGCTGTGACCATGGTTCAAGCCCCACTAGGGCCACGATTGAAAAGGTAACTCTATGTATGATTGTGAGAAGCATCCAAAGTTGCTCTTAGAAGGTCAACCTGTAGATGTTAGGGAACTCCACTTGTGAGCATTTTCCTCTCTATATGTCAACCTGTGGTGGGGTCATTCAACACAAAGCTAATGGTCCTCAAATGATCGTCTTCACGAACATGTCTGCTCTGACAAAGAAAAAAAAACCTGAAAAGAGGCCTCTCAATTTTGTGACAAAAGACAAACAATAAAAGATTCTTAAGTATTAAATTTGCTTTTAGTGCATGGGTTAAATGTAAGACTTCCATACAGAATTAACAGCTTAGAAGCTTCAGTCAGCATGCATAATTGAGGAGACATGGTGCATTGTTTTGCCAGAAAAAAAAACTTATCACTTATGTAAGCATCATTACTCATCAAAAATATTTACCATTTAATCGTCTTAAAGCACAATTTTTCCCTGATCATCATCCATGGCCATTTACAAATGCAAAAAAGGAATCAAAGTTCTCTAAATTGCAGATATCTCATCATCCAACCATTAGTTGTACTTTCATACTCCCACATTTTGAGATCCTCTCATAGAAGGCCCACAAGAACCAACACAACCCATGAGCTCAATTTATGGATAAACCTATGACCTAATTCACTAACTCAATAAATTTAATTCACAAGCAAAACTCAAACAATGACGTAGATTCATAAATTGAAACACGATTCATAACGTAAGTTCAACGACATACCACCCTAACCCCTGTAAAGGCATAAATAGAGAGGGCAGTATCCAAGCTAGAGGACGACTTAGACCCCCCAAACAAACTTGCGACTAGGACTCGATTTATGTGCAAGATCAACAGAGGTGCAGATGGCATACCGCACACGCCCATGAGACGCAGAACCCAAACATCCAAGTGGGGAGCATGCAACATCAGAAAAGAGCAAACAACATGAAACATAAATATCATATGTGTACAGAGCCATACTACCCATTTGAAAAAGAGCACAAGAGAGATTAAACGAAGGGAAAGAGGGGGAGGAAAACGAAAGCCATGAACAGCCATGGATTGCAAAGAAGTCTCGGAGCAAACAAGCAGCAGCATCACAAGACAGAATAGCTTTTGTACTTGTTGCATCCCACAGAAATAGCAGATCTTTAAGGCGAAAACCACGACAGCCAACTCTAAATCATGCATCGGATAGTTGAATTCATGTATCTTCAATTGTCTTGATGAATAGGCAATGACCTTCTCCTTTTGCATTAGTACACAACATAGCCCAATTATCGAGGCATCGGTGTAGACAGAGAAACCTTCTCCCTCTATAGGTAGAGCGAGAATAGGTGCTGAGGTAAGACAATCTTTTAGAGTTGGGAAACTCTTCTCACACTCTGTACTCCAGGCGTAGGGATTCTCCTTTCGTGTCAGACGCGTAAGAGGAACGGCGATCTTTGAGAAGTCCTTTATGAACCGCCTGTAGTAGCCAGCCAGTCCTAAGAAGCTTCGAATTTCTGTGACGTTGGTTGGTCTCTCCCAATTGAGTACAACTTCGACTTTGAGGGATCAACTGAGATGCCATCCTTAGAGATGATATGGCCAAGAAAGACACTTCTTTGAGCTAGAATTCCACACTTGCTTAATTTTGCATACAACTTGTTGTCTCGCAAGACTTGCAGTGCTATCTTCAGATGTTCTTCATGCTCTTCTTTGGTCTTGGAATATATGAGGATGTCGTCGATAAAGACGACCACAAACTTGTCGAGGTATGGCCGATATATGTTGTTCATAAGTTGCATGAAGGCTGCAGGAGCATTGGTTAGACCAAAAGGCATAACGACGAATTCATAGTTGTGGACGCTCCGTTCCGCATGCGCCCCAGATGCTGTTGATGCTGGTGGTTGCTCCGGAGGCTCTCGAACATTGTCGCTCCCTCGTTGGTGTTGAATGGGTGCTGGTTGACTTCATTGACTCCTCGGTTGACTAGGTTAACTAGGGAGAAAACAAAGAAACCTGCAAAGGAAAGGGGGATGTTGCAATCGCCAGGGCCTTACCTATGCCCAAGGAAGTAGAATGATCACGTCGATGTTGTAACCTCGCACAACGGACGATGGCGAGGATCCAACTTTCCTCTCTTCGGTCGGCCAAAGAAAGGAAGCTCCACGGTCCCTTCTGAAGTGTTCCTACCACAAAGGGAAGCTCTATTAGACTTTGAAATGAAGTAGTAAACGTCCTAAAATGAAAGAAGAAGCCCAAAAGGAGAGCCCCGTACTAGTTGCGGACTTGAGAAGAGGGGTGGCCAAATGCTATGACCACCCTTCTTCCCTCCATTTTTGGTTGGGAAACCCTTTTTTAGGTGTGTAGGAAGGTACCCTACGTGCCTAGGATGTGTGTGAATGTTGAGTAACATGCAAGAACTAAGAGAGAGAGAGAAGGGAAATAGAAAGAGAGGAGGGAGATGATCCTCGTTTTACAGCTTTGCTGGCTCCTTTGTGGGCTCCTCCAGCATGTGATGGAGCCTCCTAGATGCCTCAAATGATGAGAGGAAGAGAGGGATAAGGGTTGAAGCTTTAGGGTGTACTTTCTCTCTCTTCTCTCAAAGCAACATAGTTTGGACGTCCAACCTCTCCCCCCTCACTTAGAAGGTCAAGGGGTGACATATATAGACAGTGGGGCGTAACTAAGGGGCCTTGGATGCTGAAGAAACACACTTAAACATGTGGCAATCCATGTGTTTAAGCTTGGACCAATGAGAGGGGGCCATGTAGGATTTTTACTGGGTCAAGGGGCTGCCAAGGTGGCCCATTTGCCCGTTTGGAATGGCCTCATGCGCTGCATGGGCGAGGAGAGGGCGCTTAGTGGGCTGGAATCTCGAGCAGTTGTGCAGCCAAGTAAACCGGTTGACGGCAAGCGATGCTGCCGCCAACCCCATGCAGACGTCAACTGGGGTGGCCGCCAATAGGAGTCGACGTCCAGGCTCCTTGCTGTTAACTAGTAGTCAGCGGCAGTCGATGCTGCCGTCTATATGGGATCCGAGGCAAGTCAACAAATGGTCAAACGAGCCTTATTGGGCCATGAACCACGCGGAGATGGGTCAAATCTCGCATCTACAAATGCCCCTCCGAGACATCCGGTCTTGCAAGAGAGCAGAGCGGACTGAAATGTTGGTGTCTCGGTAAACAAAAGGACGCAGGGATTTGATGGAAGGGCCATCTCCGAGGATAGGAATTCTAGCAAACCATACGAAAGATTTAGGGTAGAAACGAATGACGAATCGTCTGAGAGACAAATGTGGATAAGAGGGAGGGTGATCTACTCATGTAACTACAACTTCAACCTAACGGTAGGGTCCCTGGCGTTGCCGTGTCAGACTTTGACTAGTTTCTGGTGTTGTCTGAGTCAAAGGAGTTGTAATATGACGGTTGAAACAAAGAAATCTCACAACCGGAGTCCGTTTTGGTCCCGCTGGCCTAATTAGGATGTTGTCTAGATTTAGGGGGTTGTAAAGACAAGGATTGTTGTGCTCTCAAAGGATTATCAAAAGATTCTAACTATAATCAATGTTTGGAAAGCCTGAAGTCCAGAATTAAGCTTATGACTGGCGAACGGTTCACGTGAATTCAATAAGGCAGCTTGACAACTTGTGATATGCACGGTGGGACAACTTGGAGAATGGGCAACAAGGACCCGATATCAACTTGGATATTCAAGAGGGTGCTGACCCAGTAGGCCACTTGAGCTGGGGAGCCACAGAGTCATAGAATGATTTGAGGAAAATCACCATTTTTTTAAGTTAGTAAGAGAATGATAGCAGTGAAATCCTAAATGCATGTTGGTGTGGGTTTCCTATCTAAAATGCAAGTTAGAACCAGAGGAAAAAATCTAAAGGCCAACAAATAACTGAGAGATCGCAAATCCGTCATGGTTTTTAGCAAAGGGGAACTCAGGGTTCACTGTCACCAAATTATTCGCCTCTGGTGAGGTCCTACGTTAGACATACCTGTGTAACACTCAAGGTCACATGAGTGTTTACGAATTTTAAAGCGCCGCTTGTGCTTAAACATCTGCAAGACAACTTGAAGCACAAGATAAATGATAATAGCAATATGAAACAATAAAGCTTTGAAAATTGCGGACGGTTAACGTCCATATCGATTGTCGCCCATGCACACTTGACGTCAATATGATGCACCGTCTACATGAGTCGACGTCCACATGAGCTGGCGTCAACTATAAACAAGTTTCCAACGATGTGGACGCTAACAGGAAATCACCACCACAAGTACTATTATATCGAAACCAGACCTTAATGAAGAAATGAATTATCAAAAGTAATTCTATCTTGAATCATTGCATGAGTAGTTTTATATTCAAAGTAGTCATCAATTCAAAAATGTACTATATTAAAACCGGGAAAGAGCTGGGTCCTTAAAACAAAACATCCCTCTTTTCTAAAGAGAAAAACCTCTCCTAGGGAATATGCAAAACTAGTTTGAGCATTTTCCGCAGTAACTCTTTTCTAGTCAGTGTGGGGAGGTTGTGGAATCCTGTAATAGCTTGCTTGAAAGTCGCTTCTAAAGCCATTTCTTTACCTAGTCCCTTTTCTAGTAAGTGTTTGGTCATATGGACCTTCTATCATTACTATGAATCAAATGGGGCATACTCATGGAGTGACTTAGTTGGTTAAGCACCCGATGTGCGCCAAGGTGTGACCACAGTTCAAGCCCTGCTGGGGCCAAGATTGTAAAGGTAACTCCATGTATGATTGTGAGAAGCATCTAAAGTTGCTCTTAGAAGGTCGACCTGTAGATGTCAGGGAACTTTATCTGTGAGCATTTTTCTCTATATATGTCAACTTGTGGTGGGGTCATTCAACACAAAGCCAATGGTCCTCAAATGATAGTCTTCACGAACATGTCTGCTCTGAGAAAGAAAAAAATTTCCTGAAAAGAGGCCTCTCAGTTTTGTGACAAAGACAAATAATAAAAAATTCTTAAGTATTAAATTTGCTTTTAGTGCATGGGTTAAATTTAAGACTTTCATATAGAATTAACAGCTTAGAAGCTTCATCAACATGCATAATTGAGGAGACATGGTGCATTGTTTTGCTAGAAAAAAACTTCTCACTTATGTAAGCATCATTACTCATCAGAAATATTTACCATTTAATCACCTTAAAGCACAAAATTTTTTTCTATGTTGATCATCATCCATGGCTATTTACAAATGCAAAAAAGGAATCAAAGTCCTCTAAATTGCATATATCTCATCATCCAACCATCAGTTGTTCTATCATACTCCCACATTTTGAGATTCTCTCATAGAAGGTCGACAAGAACCAACGTCGACCCATGAGCTCAATTTATGGATAAACCTCTGACCTACTTCACTAACTCAAGAATTTAATTCACAAGCAAAACTCAAACAATGACGTTGATTCATAAATTGAAACATGATTCATAACATAAGTTCAACGACATACCACCCTTGTAAGGCCTCGGGTCTTATTGGACCCTTAATGGGCCCTATTGTGGGTGTGATCTGGTTGACGGCCAGGGGGTGGCCGTTGACTAGGTGTTGACGTCCATCGATGTGGACGCCGACTGAAGGTTCCAGAGATCTCTGGTACCACTCGATTGACGGCATGCGATTCCGTCGTCTAGTTCTGGCGGTGACGTTGACGGCAACGGATGTTGACGTCAACTGCCGCGATCTGTGTTTTTATAAGCCAACCCGAGGGCCCTCCAAACCCTCATTTCTCTCCTCTCCTTCCCACCACCTACACCTCTCTTCTTCTCCTCTGCTTCTGGCGGCCGACAGGAGTCTGCGGGGAGGATTTGGTGCTCGTGGCGGTGGCGGTTTGGCGGGAAACAACGGATTTGGGGCGGTTCTCGCAAAGGAAGTTTCGTGGAGATCAGCGTGATTTGGGAGTTCCCATTGCGTCTTGAGGTAGGGACATTGCCCCTTAGCTCCCTTGTGCTATATTTATATGTTTGGTTGTGAGTATGTTTGTGTGGAATCGCAGTTTTAGGGAGGGTTCTTACATGCCGGGTTTGGGGCGTTTCTCCGATTCGAGCGTCGAATCATGGTTTTGGTGCTTTGTGGTGGTGTGTTGGGATGAGGAGAAGTGTTCTCCTCATCAAACCGCAGGTTTTTAGGACTAAATCGCCCTTGGAAACGGCCTGGGGTCGTCTCGGCTGCTGGATGCCGAGGAACTTAACGTCAAGATCTGTTGACATTAAGATCCTCGAGGAGGAGCTTGACGGCAAGGTGTTTGGCCGTCGAGTTAGTGTAAACGGCCAACATATGGTCGTCTACTTATAATAGACGACCAGTATGTTGCCGTCTACACCAAGCCGACAGCAGGGGATGCTGCCGTCAACTCCAGGCTAGTGGCAATCGATGTTGCCGCCAACCCCAGGTAAGTCCTAGTCAACCAAGTCTCTTATTCTGCGATTTGGGGCGTTGACATGCGGTGTCGTCGTGGCACGGTGGTCCGGGCGTTGAGAGTGTCTCTGCCGGTACTTGTGCTGTTTTTAACCGTGCTTCTATTGTTGTGTTGTGTGCTTCCCAGACGTGAGCTGGGCTCCGTCTGGATGACTGGCGTTGAGCGGGGCTCCTCCGGTGAGCCTGGACGTCGAGTGCGACTCCGTCCAGTGCATGCCCCTTGTGGTGGTTACGAGCCGGTTTCTGTGGGGCCCCTTCTCCACCGTTCAGGGTCCGGCGTAGGGGAAAACCAGTCAAGGACCAGGCATGAGGGAGAGCGCCTGTAGTGTGCACACGGGCTGGGGACGGAGGACTCTATGGCGAGGAGGTGCCCAACCATAGGCCCCTAGCTATGTCCTACTTGTTTGTGTGATTTCGTGCTGGTTGCATTGTTGTGCCCACACGATTTCAGTTACTTGGTGTGCTCCTGTGAGGAGTTTGTGTGTGACGCCACCGTTCCTTGTTGTATGTGTGTGCTTAATTGTTCACCTTTCTTGTAGCACTCTTAGTAGTACTTTACCGGTGGGGTTTTAGTGTCCCTACTGGGTCTCTTTCTAGAGACTCACTCCCTCTTCTTTCAGGTGGTGCGTCTTCGGCTCCGGGTTCTGAGGAGCTTGGTCACTCCGGTGCGGGTCCCACTTAGCTGCTGTGAGTAGTACTATATTTTTGTACTCACTGTACTCTGTACTTTTTGTTATCTTCTGCTCTGAGTTGTATAAAATAGTTATTATATAGTGGAAAAGTTTTATTTATGCACTGTGTACATTTTCTTATATGTTCTCCTCAGACATTCTTCTTTTACCCTTCCGAACTTCGGTTTGTGGGTGACGGTTCAAGATTCGGGTTACTGGATGGTTCTGGTAATTCGGATCTTGGGTCGTTACAACCCTAACCCCCGTAAAGGCATAAACAGAGGGGGCAATATCTAGGCTAGAGGACGACTCATACCCCCAAACAAAACCTGCAACTAGGGCTCGATTTCTATGCAAGATCAACAGAGGTGCAGATGGCATACCGCACATGCCCATGAGACTCAGAATCCAAACATCCAAGTGGGGAGCATGCGACATCAGAAAAAGAGCAAACAACATGATACATAAATATCATCTGCGTATCGAACCAGACTACCCATTTGAAAAGGAGCACAAGAGCGATTAAACGAAGGGAAAGAGGGGGAGAAAACGGAAGCCATGAACAGTCATAGATTGCAAAGAAGTCTTGGAGCAAACAAGCAACAACAGCACAAGTCGAAATAGCTTTTTGCACTTGTTGCATAAATAGTAACGTAGCGGAGTGCTCCAAGGCGTCACGCTTCCCTACAAGCACCCCCCTCCCCATCTGACAACGACGAACAGTGCAAACCCTTGCAGACTCGTCCACCGTGGTTGGCTCGTCGCGGAGAAACGACCTTCGTACCTGCCCGACTGGATCCTATTTATTTATGATCATGATAAAAATTTATTGGTTTTTTTGCGTGAGTATTCTTCACAAAATTTTATTTATTATATATGTTTTTTATAAATATAAATAGATAAATTAATTAAAGTATTTATTAAATATTTGACTTATTTTCTAGTCTCCGACAGAGCTATAATTTATTACAGTAAATGTTATCTCTCGTTACGTTAAACTTTATTATAGTAAGCATTCCCCTTATTACGGTCGGAGACTGTTAATTAATTATCTATATTAAATAGAGTAAATTAATTAATAATCTATGACCGTAATATGGGAGGTCTTTACTGTAATAGAGTTTAACATATACTATAACAAAGGATAATACTTATAAAATTTGTTACAGCAAAAACTTTGACTGTTAATTAACCTACTCATATAAAATAAGATAAATTAATTAATAGTCTCTGACTGTAATATGAGAAGTCTTTATTGTAACAAATTTTAACATATAATGTAACAGAAAATAACACTTATTGCAATGAATTACAGTTCTATCAGAACTAAAAAATAAATCAAATATTTGATATAAAATGTTAATTAATTTATCCTATAAAATATCTTTAATGCTCTATTATAACATGTCGTGACTATAAAAATACATAAAATATTTTATTCAATAGATATTAAAAAATAATGTTAAAAATTTCAATAAATATTCTTAACTTCCATCATAAGAGATTATTATAGAGTCTAGCACCTCGTGACAAGTTGTTTATTTACCTATGTTAATTTGGGGGGGGGGGGGGGGGGGAGGATAAGAGCTTGTTAAATAGTTGCAACAATGTGAGTCCGGTCCTTCTCTCTCTAGACTTTTTAGAGAGAGAAGCTCCAGGATTTGTTTGGATTCTCCCCCGTGTTTCCTCAGTGGGTTTCTTCACCGATCCGCCGCCTCCTTCGCCAACTCCAGCGATTTTAGTCGCCCGTCCTTTGGCAGTTTCGTTTTGCCGGTCATCTGGCGCCCCTCCTTACCTCTTCCAACGGTGAGTATTGGGTGGGCGTGAGGAGCACCCTCGTCTGGCTCTTCCCCCCACCTGCCCCTATCCTTTCCTCTCGTCATCGTCTTCCTCGTGTCGTTGCAGTTTGATTTTTTATTTTTGTTCTGTTTTATCTGGTTCTTCCGGTCGGCTCCTATTCTCCTCCTCTTCCCATCTTGTTTCTCCTTTCTCTTCTTTGTTCTTTAGTTTTCTTCTCGGTGGCCATTGCTTGTAGCTTTCCCCTTTTTTTCGCCCCCAATCGTTCACAATCACCTCTTCCCCTGTTATCTTTTCCTTCCACCGGTGTTTAACTTTGCCGTCGTCTGCTTCGCCTCCCACATATCCACTTCACATCCTTCATTGTCTGTGTCCCTTATTATGTCTCCTACCCGCCCTACACCTCTCATCCCTAGTTCTTCCCATATCCGTTAGTGGTGTAAATTTCTCTGTCACACTAGTTTTTCCTTGTTCTAGTCCACCACTATTCTGCTATGTTCCTTTTGGCTGGCTCCATTTTGTTCCAGGATCGTTTGCCACATGCGATAACCGATGCAAAGTCTACAGATCTTTTGGTGATGTTCAGCTTCTATGCTCCTTCCCTTCATCCCCTTTGGTGGGATCCTGGAGATTTTGGTAATGCTCGTGTTCGGGGCTTCATCCACATTGTCTCCTCAGACGTGCGTCTACCGAGCAACCTTCTATGTCGCATAGATGTTTTGCAGCACTTGTCTGGAGAGTGAAGCCGAGCTGTCACCTACAATCTATTCCCTTAGGCTCCCTCGCAGCTCATTGGATCGTGTTGTTTTACTCCCTGATCTCTGCATCGGTCGAGAGCAATCGAGCCAACCCTTTGGTGTTTTCTTTACTGCTCATTGGAGATGTGCTTCATGTTGGAGATGCACTTTTCTTTGTTTTGTATTGGAGAGTTATGGTTTGCTGCATACCACCTTGCATTTGCAGAACATGGGCGGCCATACCCTCTTTGTACTATGTACTCCTCCTTTAATATAATATATCTCTTATTTCTTTGTAAAAAAAAATTAGAGAGTCTCTGACAAGGTTCATGGTACCTCACTATTGCAGTAGGTCGGATTTTTTGTACAATACGATATTGCATTAGTTCACATAAGAGGAAGGTGGCGGAGGGGAGTGTACAGTGGCTGGTCGATCATTGCACGATGATCCAATTGGCCCGAGTCGCTCGTTTCGGATATCAAATTAGGCTTTGGAAGCGGCTTATTTGGAATTCCGGGTTTCGAATTCGATCATAGGCCGGTTATCGGCCCGCGGGCTATATGCCACAACTCTAGTCGGGGGGAGAGAAGTCGGTAGTCCTTCCACTACTGAAGCGAAAACCTCGGGCGCCTGGTCGGTGGCGATGGAGACGTCGGGTTCTGGCGACAGTAGCGGCGGGGGAGAGGAGGAAGGGAAAGCACGTCAAGCTTAAGCCCTAGGACGAGTGGGGCTGTACAGTTATCGGTTCAAACTGTTGAACTGAATCGAACCGAACCGAACAATTTGGTTCGATTTCACATCATAAATTGGTCGCATCAACGAATTGAACCGAAGACCAAATATTAAAGACCAAAAATCCGGTTGGATTCGAGTTCCTCGTTACAAAAACCGAATTAGACCGTTTGACCCGAAAAAAACGTAAACCAACCCACGAGGCCACGACCATACCCATTACGCAACACCCAATGTGTATTTGCCCACTTCGGAGGTGGGGCGGCGCTGCTTCCTGCTTGCTAGTTGCTGCTGGGGGCTTCGACTATACCCAGATTAGAGCAAGGGCCAAGGTGAAGGCGGCAGGCTGCAGCAGCCAGCGGACCAGCAAGCAAGGGCCAAAGTCGAACGGCGGCCGGCGGGAGGTTTCTTCTTCGGGCACGGGCCGCACGGCAAGCGGCGGCGCAACGACTGACGGGGACGGCTATTCCACCACGAGGCCGCGAGCAGTGAGCTGTGGTGAGGAGGCGGGGTCTGACGGCGGCGAGGAGGCGGGGTCTGACGGCGGCGAGGAAGCGGGGTTTGACAGAGTCACGAGGTCGGGTTCTCTCATCTCGATCTCTCTTTGTTCTGTCTCTCTCAGACCCTCTCTATCTACTGTCTCTCATACGCTCTCTCCCATGGTCACGGCAGGCGGCGGCGACCACCGACGAGGAGATCGGGGTTTGACGGCGGCGAGGAGGCGAGGGTTTGGCGGTTGCGGATGTGAGTGACGGGGTCGGATTTCCCACTGCTCCAATAGTTTTTAGATTTCTAGTTAAACATTCTGTCTGCAGTGCAAGAAACCCAGTTTCTGAAGTTTTTGGAAAGGAGCACGAGTGATTAAACGAAGGGAAAGAGGGGGAGAAAACGGAAGCCATGAACAGTCATAGATTGCAAAGAAGTCATGAACAGTATAGATTGCAGAGAATTCTTCACAAATTTTTATTATTATATATATATTTTTATAAATATAAAATAGCTAAATTAATTAAAAGTCTATATTAAATATTTGACATTTTCTAGTGTCTGATAGAGTTATAACTTACTACAGTTTGCAGGACATGGGCTACGGCGGGGCGGGGGAGAGGAGGAAGGGGAAGTACAAGGGAAAGCACGACAAGCCTAAGCCCTGGGACGAGGACCCCAACATCGACCACTGGAAGGTCGAGAAGTTCGACCCCTCCTGGAACGAGGGCGGCATGCTCGAAGTCAGCTCCTTCTCCACGCTCTTCCCCCATTACCGAGGTATGTATCCCAAGCGAATCTCACATTCTTCTCCCGCCGCTACCTTGTGCTTTCGTTTCTCCGCGTTTCATCAGGTTTCGACCGACACAGGTGTTTGATTTGTACGGTTCTTTCTTCATTTCTTGCTAGATGTTTTTTTGTTTTTGGTATTTTGAATTGCGTTCTGATCATTTGGCCAATCGTGCGCATGCGCTTTCTTTCAGTTAGATTGATAGGTTCACAGAATAATAAAAAAATCACTTTTGAATCGTATAGAAGGAGAATGGAGTTTGAGGGTTTTTTTGCTTCCATTATCGTATCTTCTGCTGAGTACCGCATACTGTTGTTCGAATGTAGAAACTTCTACTGTTGTCCCAATATTTTCCACTTCTTGGGATAGTTTTAGTATCAAGATTTCTTATCTACCCCCCCTCTTTTTAATCACCACTTATTATCTATTTTGTGTTATTCTTCCTAGAAAAGTACTTGCAGGAAGTTTGGCCCATTGTCAAACGTGCTCTACACGAGTATGGAGTTTCCTGTGAGCTTAATCTGGTAAGTGGTGCGGGTCCTTGCATACAAATATGAATGTCCATTCCAATGTTGGTTGAATCAATTGCATCTTTCCTTTTAGAATTTAGATAGTATTCTATTGACATCAAATTGTTATTTTCATGGCTGCAAGACTTAGTTGTTTTTTATGACAATATATTGAACAATCTTTTCAGGTTGAGGGATCGATGACAGTTTCAACAACACGAAAGACTCATGATCCTTACATTATAGTAAAAGCTAGGGATCTGATAAAGCTTTTATCCAGAAGTGTTCCTGCTCCTCAGGTCTGAATTACTTTTTCCTCTCTTACAAATATAGGTTGTCATATTGTTGTCGAAGTCTGGTTCCGTATTGTACCATCTCAAAGTCTCAACCATATCGACTGTATGATACCATATTTGGGCCAGAATCATATGGACTGTCTCTGTCTCAGACTTTCCTGGTCAGTCTTAAACTGTATCATACTGTATTTGAATCGACTGAGATAGTCCCGGTTCTCTGAACCAGCCAACCTTGATCTAAGTGACTTGAGGGGCTTTTGAATCTTAGCGACAGCCATATTAAGATTGAAATAGTAGATTTGTATTGGAGAACACACATTTGACATGTGTGCCAATTTTGTTGTTGTGCCCAAAGAAGGCATTTGAGCCACCTCATATCTGATTGGGGCAACTCCCCTCGCTTTACATCATTATCTAGGCAAGTAAGGTGATTGCTCTTGAGAATTTACTTATTACTAGTTGTCAAACTAGACTAATTTGGTTTTCTTCATGGTCCTTATTATAAGCATTGCATTTTGATTTAGTTGTCTTCTTCTATCCAAAGAATGACATCATTCTGTTTTTTTGTTTGAATATTGTTAATTCCGCAGGCAATCAAGATATTGAATGATGAAATGCAATGCGACATAATAAAGATTGGAAATCTGACCCGCAATAAGGTAAAGTCAAGCAACCCAATAAGGAGAGTACACTATTTGATGGTTTAGAGGTAACTTGGTGACTTGCATTATGTCTGAATCCTGTCGGTGCATCATATGTGCACTTCTCTGTGTGTTTTCATGTTTCACTTTTCAATACCTACATTACATGGATCCTTAAATCCACAGGGAGAACATATCCTGTATCCACAATCCATTCAGTATTGGATCAATTCCATATGTCAGTGCAAAATATCGAAAAAGCAGATCTCCAGATCAAAGAACTATGTTCCCCCTATTTAGGTGGCCTGGTTCATATTATCTAGATTTAGGCTGATTTGTTCTATGAATCTATACATAGCGCATAGCTCTTCATCCTTTAACCTATGAGGTTGAAGATAAGAAGTTGCAGAAGGCAACTTCTAATGCCTTTCCAGTCAAGGTTAAAGGAACCGGTTTCAGGAACTGAACTGGTCTAGGCCGGTCTGGTTCCGGGTTCCAAGGCATTCATAGCCAGGTCTGTTCCGGTTCATGGGGTTCCTGTCCAAACCAGGCAGTTTTTGGGACCTGGTTTTCAGATGTATTTATCATTCGAGTGGTAAGCTGAAGTTTTAACTAAGGACATGCACAAAGGTTTTGGATCTTTAAGTTTGCCTTCAATTCAACATGGTTTCATATGGGACCACCTACTACCTAGATTCACATGACCAATTGACCATGAGTAGGGCTGTCAAATGGGTCTAAGTGGGTCTAATATGTTCATACCCAATTAGGACCTAGTAGTGTTAAGTAAGATATATACCCATACCCTATAACTCCTCACAAGGATATATTCATACCCATTGTCTGATTATTTTTAAATAATGGGTATGGGTCTCAAACGTAAACCCATAATGATAATTTTTTATTTTTTATAGAATATTTAATCTTGATTTTGCATACAGAATATCTAAATGATATTTTCAGATTTCAAAGCTATTTCGGATCCTGTTATCAGATACAATTATTTGGATTTGGATTTTAAATGATATTTTGGATCCTATTAATAGGTGTAGACAATTTGGATGGTTTTCTCAAAATTTTCAAGACTATTTCAGATCTTGTTACCGGGTACAATTATTTTATATAATATTTTTGAATTTTCAGTGATATTTTAGATTCTGTTAATGGGTACAAATAAATTGGATAATTTTTCAATGTTTCAAAGCTATTTCGGATCCTCTCACCAGGTCAGATTATTTGATGATATTTTAGATTTTCAATGATAAAATTCTAAAAAATCTTTAAAATTAAAATACACTCAACAACAACATTTTGAATCCTGATTTGGATCCATATCCTATCTGTAACTTAAAATTTTTTTCTTTGAATATAATAGAAAATTTTAGAAAAATAAAAAAATAAAAATCAAGTACATTAAACACAACATTTTGAATCTAGATCTGGATCTAAATACTACCTGTAGCTTAAGTACTTCATTAAATACAATAAAAAATTTAAAAATTTAAAAATTTAAAAAATCAAATACACTAAACACAACATTTTAGATCCAGATCTGAATCCAGATCCTATTGATAACTTAATTGCTTCTTTAAATACAATGACAAATTCTAAAAAAATAAAAAAATCAAGTGCACTAAACACAACATTTTGGATCCAGATCCTACCTGCACAATTAACCACACCCTCAAGTCTCAACCCACAAATACATGTACAATATATAGTCACATACACGAACACAAAATTTCACATGTGCAGCCACAAAACAATGACAATAAACGCAAAATAGCACATGTACAATAACATATTTAGTTCTACAGACTTGTCATGTGGAAGCACAAAACACTACCATACAATTCAATTGTGATATCCAACGATAAGCACAAGATATCAAGTGAGAAAAGAGTAATAAATTTGTTAAAACTTTCACAGTACTGAGGTTCGATTTGTTGTAAAATGAGGCCATTTGTCTTCAAATAATTTTTTTTTTTTTTGAAAAGCATTTGTCTTCAAATATGATTGACACCTAGAAGCATCATCAGAACCTGCATATCAAGATAAAATAGATATGACGGTTCATCAAGTAGATAATAAATTTAATGGTCGATGGTATAGATAAAATAAAAGATGTCTTCAGCAGACCCAACAATCTATCGTATGAAGACAATAGATGCTACACAAGGTAGAAACTATTCAAAACTGGAATTCAAAATTTTAGAATCAGAAAATTTTTCAATTTTCAATTTTTATTATCCTTTTCTTTCTGAAAAAAAAAACTGACGATTTCTCCAAACCAGGGTGTTTTTTTGTCAAAAATAGATAACCTTTATGAACCTTTCTTTTACAAAGGCAAGATAAGTCATGATTCACAGATAATTCCTTCTTATGCATCTTTTAATTTACGGGTGTCATCTTATGCTTCTTGGGGTCAATTCTTCCTGCCTACATCCTTGTAGGACCTACAACAATATAACAGAGGAATACCATAGTACCACATTTTTTTTGCCACTCAACTAAGCTATCTGGGATAAGGTGAATAAACTTGAGTTTTGTCCAAGCCTTGAATTTACTTTCCTGTTGTCCTGGGTTCAACTTCTGTCTGGTGTAATAGTGTTTGAAGTCTGCAGGGTATTATTACCTAAATCTCCATCTCAGGATTGGCTGTGATACCTCACTTCTAAAAAGGGAATCTGATATGCTATCCGTCTGAGGATTGCCCTTCTTATGAAATGTTTCAGTCAGCATTGAGAGAGATCTCTAAATCAATAGATTTGCTTGTACAAACAATGAAAGTGGATGTTAAACAAGAAGAACATTTGGGAAATGCATGTCAGTTTGCCTGCTGTCATGTCCCAAAAGCTATAACTAATCATTACAAATTTAAGAATAAGAACATCAAAGAGAAAATGAAGGGAACATCAATCAGAACTGAATATAGTGTACACAAGTCATTATTTTACAATTTTTTATTCAACTTAGAACAGCTTCACTTAGAATATATAATACACATAGATGAGATGCTCTACAGCTTCACTTAGAATTCCTTTTAACATAATTCTTTGGTTTTGCATCAAAACCAAGGGGAAGAAAAACAAAATAGCCTGAGAAATGTAGATGAACAAATCAAAATATACATATTCTTCTTCTCTACATTTGGTGCATCCTCTGGTTTTCTGTGCTTCCTCCCACTCTTGCTCTCCATTTTGTTAAGCAGGCTGTTGAAGGGGTCAGTGATCAGTGGCGGGTTTAAGTTAAGCAGGGTCCTCTAAATCTTGTTGAACTGGTTAGCTCCATACTGACTGTCAGCTTTCCACTTCAATTACAATGCAAGTAGGCATGCGTAACAAGGTACAGATACAATGTTAACTAACCTGGTGTGTTGAATCCACAACTCCACCTTGCTCAATTTCTCCAAGTAACATGGAAGCAACTTGGACACCAATGTCCTCAGGAGGTGAGAGCTCTGGTTTCTCCTCAGAATCTTCAAAATGTTCCATGTCTTCTTTTGTAAAGCAAACTGCAGCATCAGCAGAAATCAGACAGCCTGATGTAGTCTCAGTCAGCAACCAATGATATGCCATATGAAAGTGATATTAGTGCATTAGTTAGTCTGAGTAAACAAAGGACAAAAGGAGACTCATTGAGTTTCCAACAGAGATATGTCAAAGCATCTCCGTAAGCAACACTACCATTCAGCAAAGTATACAGAAAAGAAGTGGTTTCTACGTTATGTGGTTGATACCACATATCAGTAGATGAACTTTATCAGGATATACAAGTACATATTTTTCCATAAGTAAAGTGATGGTCATAAACACCAGAAAACACTTAATGAGCTTACAGTAAAAATTGAAACGTATACTAAACAGAAGCCTCTCGGGTTTTATTCTCAGTGTTGATGAAAATCCAGAACTTGTGACTCATGTTGGGGCACCACTGTTTCCAGCCCTGCAAGAGGTCAAGCACAACTTTAACTAAAACTAGCAGAGGAATTGATCTCAAGAGGAATTTGTGAAACGAGAAGCCATGAAATCAAGGTATCAATAGCACCACAAAGCTATAAATAGACATTTGCACAAAATAGCAAAGAATAAGTAAGTGATTACAACTTTAATTAAAACTTCAAAATGAATACTCCTCATATCTAGAGGTATGATTGACATACATCAATCTCAAGTTCAGCATCAACTTCAAATGCATGACTCATGGTCGAAAGTCCATCATCTGTTAATTTATATTGCAATTAGTAAACTCTAAATTTAAAATATTAACATTTTAATGAGACAATTTAATGTACCTTTCTTTGCATCTCTTAACCAATCTTGGGTGCATATTAGGGCTTAAATAGTTTCAGGAGATAAGGAACTCCTATATTGGTCAATTACTCGACCTCCTGTACTGAATACTGATTCTGAAGCCACAGTTGATAAGGGAATTGCTAATAATCTCATGCCATAGCTGAAAGGATAGGATGCTCTTTCTCATTGTCTTTCCACCACTGTAAAATATCAATTTTTTTGTAGAAGTCTCTACTTTTCTCTCTAAATAATAAAATATATCTCTAACTCAGATTTTGTTGATTGACTTGTTACATGTCCTTGGAGAAATATGTTAAGTCCCAAAAGTGTGTCACTGACTGCAGCACAAGAGGATAACTCAAAGACACCCCCAACTCCAAAACATGTATCATGAGAGCCGCTATTCCCTGTATGAGTTAAAATGTGTGGACTTCTAGGAACTTTTTCACTTGCTCAACATATGCATTGTACAAATATTCAAAACTAGCACGCACATCATCAATTTTCTCTTTGACTTCTGAGGGATTTGAAAAGATTGTAATGTACAAATATTCCATTGACTTCATTTTGTAACGGGGTTCCAAAATTGAGGCAATTGATAGCAACATGGTATTCATATCCCAATATTTCTTGAACTTTGCATGCATTTTTTCTGCCATTCTCACAATGAATATATGTGGATGTTTGGACCATTGTTTAACTACAAATTGACAAGATAGAGATCATTGAAATACAAATGGATGTTGTAGACTTTACACTTGAGAATCTCTTTGTGATGGAATAAAATAACTCCAGACAATCTTTCACAATTTTAACTCTTTCCCATTCTTCTATGACATATATAAATGAACATCATCATCAAAGCAAATGAAACGTCTAATGATCTCTTGAAACTCACATGCTCTTTCCAACATTAGGTATGTAGAGTTCCACTAGTTGGAACATCAAGTATCAAACCCTTTGGTAATATTCCTTCTTGCATTGCAATTTTCTTAAAATCTTGTATTTTTTTGGCAGAAGATCTAATGTGCCTTACAATCTTTCGGATCTTTGCCAATTCATCTCCAATCTCCTTGAGTCCATCTTGAACAATGAGATTTAAAATATTGTGCACAACATCTAACACGAAAAAATTCACCATCCAAAAGAAGAGACCTATTCAATGATAGATCTTCAATGAGCTCATGAACAAATTTGTCATTGGACAAGGCATTGTCCAAAACAATGCTACACAATTCTTGTCAAGGTTCCAATCAACAAGTAACTTTTTAATTATCTTATAAATCTCCTCACCACTGTGTGGATATTCAAAAGATAAAAAGTTTAAGATTTTTTTTGAAGCCTCCAATCATCATCAATAAAATGGCAAGTTAAGTTAATATAACCAACCATATTACTAGAAGTCCATATATCAGCTGCGAGTGTAACTCGAAAAGTTATTTTATTGAAGAACTTGCACATCTTGTCCTTCTCTTTCTCATATAATTTAATGCAATCTTCTTTATGTGTATTTCTAGTAAACATTTTAAATTGTGGCTGAAGACTCTTAACAAAATCCACAAAACCACAATGCTCACCATGGAAACGGATATTCATGCATAACAAGCATATGTGCAAGTTTCTCACGGCTCAATTCTTGATTGAATTTGAAGTCTTCATTGTCTCCTAACTTCCCCCTTCTTGCATCTTGGTAAGGAATACATATGCGCAAGTGTTTTTTCAAATGAGTAGTCCCATGTTGGCTTCCTCCACTTAAAACCTTTTGACAATGATGCAAATAGAAACAAAGCCATCATCCCCTTGCCGTTCTCTAGTAAAATCATTCCAAACTAAAGAACACAATCTTCTTGATGCGGGACAGCGGGACAGCGTGGAGGAGGAAACGAACGCAGGGAGGAAGAAGGAGAAGGAGGAACCGTGGGCTTCCACCCTGGGGAATCCACCCCGCAGAAGGAGGGCTTCCACCCTGGGGATTCCACCGCTGGAGAAGACAAGACGGCTGCGCTAAAAGCTCATCAAATCTTCATTACCTCTCAAACAGTGGATTACACTTTATTTATAGGAGTTAGGCTACCCTAACCCTATTTTGACTCTTTTGACTAAAGTACCTTTGGACCTAAAAATAGTGCAAAATTCGCACCCGAAAATGACCAAAAATAGAAAACGTGCTATTGGGCCTCATTTGGGCCTTATTCTTACAATCAAATACCCAAATAACTAAAAAAATACATCAATATTGTGGGAACTTCTCGCCAAGCCATAAAGATATCGTTATCGCCGAATTTGCGTTGTCTGTAGTCCTGCTTTCGCATCAATCTCCCCCTCTTCGAAAAAATTCGTCCTCGAATTTTGAAGTGTCGAAGCAAGAGGAAAACGAACACTAGAGTGCACATATAAGACTCCACACAGACGCTCGTATCAAGGATCACGAACGGTGTGCACCATCGACGAATCACAAAAGTCAGCCACATTAGATCAACTGAGGGTTGCTCCCACTCGATCACATCAATAGTCTGATAAGGAGGTAGCACATCAGCTAGAACAGGCCATCAACTGAAGTAAGTACAGATAGAGGAGCTTGTATATCATTGGCTGTTCGACCGCAACCCCTATTGTCTCTTCCTTTGTCAACTCATTCTCCTTAAGGAACATTCTCAGACTCAAGTTGTTGATAATACTCATCTATCAATGATTCATCTGCTTCGTAGGATACTTCAACTAGTAGGTTTTCAGATTCCTTAATAATTGAGGAGTCAGCCTCATAGACAATCTCCTCTCGTTGACCAACTCGTCATATAATTGTTGAAGAAGATATCTATTCTCACCAAACGTTGATCACATTTGCGCCAAAAGTTGGTAGGTGCTTCAGACAATCCACAATCCATCGTTCCAAAACATAGCAAGACTTACAGACCGGTCGATAAGTTGATTGTGCAAACCTGGGTGGCAGAGCGGAACTCTGTGGGGCTGCCGCGTAGCTAGAGCACGTTGTATGCAGCTGAGCAAGTCTGTGCTGACCAGGTCGGACCAAACTCGTGCGGGAACAACGTGACGTACAGGTACACAGTGGTCGTGTCGGCGTCGACTCCGGCCTCGTGCGGGTTCATCCGAGCACCAGTCGGGGTCAACGAGCCCCAGATGAATAGGGCTCGCCGGGATGACCGCAACGACGCGAACGCGGCGAACGGCACGTCAAACCGAGCTCAGACGGGTGCTCCATGCTGGCGGTGCGATAAGGAACGTAGTGCACCGTCGTGCACTGTAGCAGACTGGCTACATTGTAGAAGAGGTCCGCTGGCGTCCGCGGGAGCAGGGGCGCGGGGCACGTGAACGGGGGGGCGGGAGTGAGGAACGGCTGGTGGAGGGCTCCTCGCAGTCCCGGGGCGGGGGGGGAGCTCGGGCAGTCGCAGTCGCAGAGGGCTCCTCGGCAGTTCAGGTCCTCGCATTCACAGTGCGGGGCGAGGTGGGGTCGCGGCTGGGTTCTGGGTGCCGGGGCAAAGCAACAGGGGGCGGCGACCGCGGGCTGGCAAGGCGGAGTCCCCCTTGGTCGCGCGACGGGGCGGATGCGCCGGGGTCACGGAGGTCGGGAGGCGGGGCGGCCACGTGCCCGCTCGCGCGAGCAGGGCAGCAGGGGACGTGGACGCGCCGGGCCGTGGAGGCAGGCGGGGTGTGCTGCGCCGGACCGCGGGGTCCGTGGACGCGTGGGGGCGTGGACGCGTGGGAGGCGTGGACGGGAGGGCGCGGGGAGGCGCCGGGCTTGCTGGAGAGGTGGGAACGCAGGGCCACGGCGACCGCGGCGAACGTGGCAGCGGGTCGCGGGCTGCAAGGGCGGCTCGCCTGTTGGCTTCGCGTGAATGCGGTGGGCGGTGTTGGATCAGAGTTGGTCTCTGATACCAATTTGATGCGGGACAGCGTGGAGGAGGAAACGAACGCAGGGAGGAAGGAGGAGAAGGAGGAACCGTGGGCTTCCACCCTGGGGAATCCACCCCGCAGAAGGAGGGCTTCCACCCTGGAGATTCCACCCCGCTGGAGGGGACAAGACGGCTGCGCTAAAAGCTCATCAAATCTTCATTACCTCTCAAACAGTGGATTACACTTTATTTATAGGAGTTAGGCTAACCCTAACCCTATTTTGACTCTTTTGACTAAATACCTTTGGACTTAAAAATAGTGCAAAATTCGCACCCGAAAATGACCAAAAATAGAAAACGTGCTATTGGGCCTCATTTGGGCCTTATTCTTACAATCAAATACCCAAATAACTAAAATAAATACATCAATATTGTGGGAACTTCTCGCCAAGCCATAAAGATCGTTATCGCCGAATTTGCGTTGTCTGTAGTCCCGCTTTCGCATCACTTTTTCCTTTAGTAGAATTGGAAGTGCTCACATCTCGTACTTGAGTATCAAGACTTGCACTCCTCCACATCCATATCAATTGTATCAGACATACTGCATAAAAATGTACCACTTAAGACTTATTGACATGAGAAAATGCACGGGGTTTTGATGTACAGAATGTAAAGACAAATATAACTTCAAGATTTCTCTCCAACAACCAAGTACAAGTGAAACAATAAAGACTAGAAAATGTATTCAATTAAGCACAGTAGAACAAATAGATAAGAGTAGTGTGCAGCAAATACACAACAAACCTATGTAAACTAGATGTTTTCTAGTAATTATGGGCTCCATAAACATTATAGTTGAGCAGATAGAGTTTTGACACCTTAAAGAAGAACCCCTTCCTGCATGTGGATAGGTTCAGAGAGAACATCAAGGGCATGGTTGAGCAGATAAAACGGGATCGCTTTGGGTGCATGTTACCTTCCCCACATGGAGGCTGCTCCTGTTCAGTGAGTTCTACTTGCACATGGCCTATTCTAGTCGGGCACTGTGTGCTAAGGAAAAGGCTACAGAGAGCATTGTATTCTGCTATTGACATGGAATAGTTGTGGCTGCAGGAGAGACACTACATATATTGCCCTTGTTTTTTTTGCCCCCACAAACCCAAAAGTGAAAGAAGAGTATAAATTACAGGTCGGAATCAAGGCTGCTAATGGGTCCGATGGGATCTTGATTGCTACTCAATCCATTAATGTAGATAATGATTAAAAAGCTAATATGAACATTGTTGTGGATCACACAAGATTGCACTGCACATGGAACTTGTTTAGTTTATGGATAGGAAAAAAAGAAACAGGACAAATCACCAAAAGAAAAGCTAAATCATGCAAAACGACTTCAAAATCATAACCCGAAGTCCCTGAAATAACTCGAATTTCAAATCATTCACTTGCTTCAACTACTCATGCTATGGATGTGGGAGCATCCAGCACCATATTCTTTAATGGATCAGGTGCATATCTAATTGGTCCGTATGGCAAACTCCCTCACCGTCGCAGCTGATCAAGCTCTGGTGTTCCTGCTGGTAGAACAGAAATATGGCAGAGTTGAGGGGAGGAGGTGCGTGGATTAGGAACAGAGCAGCACCTGTAGCTGCAACGGCAAGAACGGGGGAGCGGTGGATGGCGCCGGGGGCGCGGGCATGTTCCGAATCTCTGGGCCCGGCACGAATTCTCCAAACTCGTCGATGGAGCAATCTGCCTCCGCCTCAACAAACGGGACTCCCTCACCGTCGCAGCTGATCTGAAGCCATCCGTCCGGCCCGTTCACGATCCTGCCGGTGAGAGGGTAGAAAGCGACGGCGTCCCCACCATGCGCATTGTCGACGTTGCCGGCCGGGAGAACTAGCAGCTCCAGATTCCTGATTCGCAGAAGAGGTGATCAGCAAGAAGAGGTGCCGCCACAGTTCCGAGACCCTGATTCGCTGCGGAATCCATGGCGATGGGAGGAGGTAGCAGCATCATCGGTGTCGGCGACGGGGGGAGGCAGCAACATTGCCGGCAATGGGGGGTGAAAATGGGAGAGAAATGGGCAGCAGCGAGCCGTCCTTGGAATTGGGATTTTTTGGGAGAGAAAGGGGCAGCGGTGAGCCCTACATGTCGCATGCCACTGGAAAATCCTGACGGGTCTTTAGAGACCCAATAGACAAAACCTGATTAGACCCATTACATAAATATCATAAAATAATTGGACGGGGACCCATCCACATATTCATTAGTGGGTAAAGACAGTATACTTTACCCATTTTTATTCACTAATCCGGTTTGGGTTTTGGGTAACTGGGTTTTTTTGACAGCCCTAACCATGAGCTACCAGTTTGATAGACTGCATTTATTAATTCATAATTGTTTTATAGCTCTTGAATCTACATGAAAATAGATCATACACTGTCTTGGACTTGTGTTATGCTCCTTGTGGAGCATATTCTGAATATAGACAAGTATAATTTACGTCATTCATAGTTGTTTTCCTCACTTTTCAGCTTTTGTTTAATTGTGGGATTTTATGATGCACCTGATCGGTTATTGCCCTTTGGTTCTGAAACCATGGCTTCTTATAGGAGAGATTTGTTAAGCGGAGACAACGCCTTATAGGCCCCAACTCTTCCACTCTAAAGGTATATTTTGTTATGTATCTAATAAAAAACATCCCAAAGTAACTCTATTTTGGATGCCTATGCATGTTTATTTTCCTCTTACATTCCTTTCTTCTTAAACTCACAAGAGTATGTTATGATTCTATAGGCTATTGAAATTTTGACTGGTTGCTACGTCCTAGTCCAGGTGTTGACTTGAGATTTTCTCCTCTAGTGAAATTGTGTGTTATAAGCTTCTTTAAGTTTATGGCAATGTGCCATTAATACTTGAAACTTTTCCATGCAATTTCCAGGGAAATACAGTTGCAGCTATGGGATCATTCAAGGGTCTAAAACATTTGAGGAAGATTGTGGAAGATTGCATTCAAAATATACAGCACCCAATATACCACATCAAGGTGAATTGAAGGAACAGATTGCTGCAACTGCTACTTGACAAAGTTTACTATGAATCTTGAGATCACTTTGTTGTTGGTGTCCTTCACATAATTTGTTTCTTGATGATGACAGACCCTACTAATGAAGCGAGAACTTGCCAAGAATCCAGCACTTGCAAATGAAAACTTGTTTTACTACTATGTTATCTTTCAAAAGGGAATTTCATTATGTTTCCTACCATATAAGAAAATGACTTTGCTTAGGTACAGCTTTTGGAAATTTAAATGGAGCTTAGTTTGTTTTTATGCTTTTTTTGTTACTTTTTCAGGAAAAATGTCAAACAAAAGAAAGTTAAGGCCAAGGAGAAGAAGCCCTATACACCTTTCCCTCCTCCACAGCAGCCTAGCAAGGTGAAACTCGATCTCCCTAGGCATTGTTTAATTATCATTTATAAAATGCTTGCATGAAAGCCATATCTTCTGCCTCTTATTGGCTAATCCATTTTGCTGTTGTGGGAGAAATTTTTGTGGAAGTATGTAGTTGTAAAGTTTAAGAGATATTTCTTTTAATTTATTTTGATAGAAATTCAGGATTAGTTGAGCTTTCTCAGTGGTGTAGAGTTTTGGTCAGATTAAACTTTTCTTTAAGCTGAGAGTAATAAAAGCCACCTATACTTGTATATTCTCCCTTTCTTTAATATATTCACAATACTACCTACTTTAAAAAAAAAAACTGGCAGTAGAGGGTGCTTTGCTGTCAGTCTAGTCATCTATTTCATTTTTCACCAGAAGGAAGTTAGAAACCAAAAGACAAAAAGGGTGTAGAAGCACTTCAGTTAATTTAAAATTTTGTATCTGGTGTAGCATTTTGAAGGACATTCTTAATTTTAAGGCAGCCACTGTTTTCCATATTGATTGCTGCATCTAATTTCAAAGTGCTGCAGCCAGAGCAATAGAATTCTTCCTCGTTTTCTAGTCAAATTACTGAACAGCCTGGTCATCTTTCAGGTCGATCTTCAATTGGAGAGTGGAGAGTACTTCTTGAGTGACAAAAAGAAGTTAGCAAAGACATGGCAAGAGAAGCAGACCCAAAAAACAGCTGAAAACAAGAGAAGAGAGAAGCTGCATTTGTCCCACCAAAGGTTCTACTTGAAAAATATTTCCCCGTTGTTGTTTTCTTCGAGTATAACAATTGTATTTAAGACTTTCTCATTTCATTGTTTCAGGAATCTTTCAAAGATGCTTTTGAATCTAATAAATCAGGGGACAATAACAACGATGTGATTGAGTTGACCATGTCCTTAAAGGTACTTAATTTGTGTAGGCGGCGTCTTGTTTCTGTCTTCTGTTGAAACTGTTTCAAATGTTTTGTTTCAGTTTTGACGGTTACTTCTGTTATCTCCCAGTTAGCTGTCTGGATTTTGGTCCAACATCTGGGAAATCTCATAGAAACTGTTGGGGTTTGCCCATGATTGATTCAAACTTCAATTGTTGTTTGCTTAGTCCCACATTGGAAGTTGTTTTTGGTTTTTGTATAAACCGTTTCGTGTCTTTTGGAGTGTGTCCCTTCGCAAAAGGAGGCTTCCTTTCGAAGGGACACTGTGCACATGCCTCTTTGATGCAAACACACAAATATGTTATTCCTCCAAGACATGCTATTCCTTTCCAGTTACTAATCC
>CM024758.1:148514423-148595184 GCA_014218235.1 Colocasia esculenta | reverse complement strand
CCAGATGATGAAACCAGGCCGACGGAGTTTCCCGTAGGTCTTGAGGCTGATGGCGTCAACATAATCGACGTCCCCAGATGATGAAACCAGACCAACGAAGTTTCCTGTAGGTCTTGAAGCTGATGGCGTCAACATAATCGACGTCCCCAGATGATGAAACCAGACCAGCGAAGTCATTCGTGGGTCTTGAAACTGTCGACGTCAACATAATCGACGTCCCCAGAATATGAAACCAGGCCGACGGAGTCGTCCGTAGGTCTTGAAGCTAATGACGTCAACCCAACTGGCGTCACCTGAATATGAAACCAGGCCAACGGAGTTATTCGTGGTCTTGAAGCTGATGGCGTCAACACATTGGCGTCACTTGAATATGAAACCAGACCATGGAGTCATCCATGGGTCTTGAAGCTGATGACGTCAACACAACTGGGTCACCTGAATATGAAACCAGACCAACGAAGTCATTCGTGGTCTTGAAGCTGTCGACATCAACATAATCGACGTCCCCAGATGATGAAACCAGGCCGACGGAGCTTCCCGTAGGTCTTGAAGCTGATGACGTCAACATAAACGACGTCACCTAAATATGAAACCAGGCCAACGAAGTCATTCGTGGGTCTTGAAGCTGTCGACGTCAACATAATCGACGTCCCCAGATGATGAAACAGACCGACGGAGCTTCCCGTAGGTCTTGAAGCTGATGGCGTCAACATAAACGACGTCACCTGAATATGAAAACAGGCCAATGAAGTCATTCGTGGGTCTTGAGTTGTCGACGTCAACATAATCGACGTCCCCAGATGATGAAACCAGGCCGATAGAGCTTCCCGTAGGTCTTGAAGCTAATGGCGTCAACATAAACGACGTCACCTGAATATGAAACCAGGCCAATGGAGTCATCCATGGGTCTTGAAGTTGATGACGTCAACAAACTGGCGTCACCTGAATATGAAACCAGACCAACGAAGTAATTCGTGGGTCTTGAAGCTGATGGCATCAACATAAACGACGTCACCTGAATATGAAACCAGGCCAACGAAGACATTTGTGGGTCTTGAAGCTGTCGACGTCAACATAATCGACGTCCCCAGATGATGAAACCAGGCCGACGGAGTTTCATGTTGGTCTTGAAGCTGATGGCGTCAACACAACTGGTGTCTCCAGAATATGAAACCAGGCCAACAAAGTTATTTGTGGGTCTTGAAGTTGATGGTGTCAACATGATCATATAACCAGAAGATAAAACCAGGCCAACGGAGTAGTTCGCAGGTCATGAAGCAGGTGTCAACAACTTTGACACCCGTGTCAAAAGTCTCAAAAAAAAAAAAGATAAACAAAAGGGTTAAAAATAGAGATCCCCGTCGGACCTACTCTGGTTTCACTGCCAAGTAGGGGTAAAAAGGACAAGAAAAGCCGGCCACAGTGAAAAACCCGAAAGGGCGTCGGGGCAAAATTGGGAACCCTGCTACGTGAAAACCCGAAAGGGCGCGTAGGCAAAAGCAAGAAGGGGCTGACTCTGGTGAAAACCCGAAAGGGCGCTTGGGTCAGTAATGTGGTAAAAAAAAAAGGAAAATGAATGAAGTTAAAATGTCGAAATAGCAAGAAGGGGGAGTTCTATCCCTGCTCTTTCAAGAAATCTCCTTTTGCTATACATTCTTTGAATTCAGCTATGCACTATCTGGTTAAAATGAAGCCTCAAAACTTAGACAAGCTGTCTCTCGCCATCTACGCCTCACGTCTATATATACTTGCTCTCGCCAAGTAGGACCTTAGGTTTAGATAACCTCTGCCTTTTCAAAATTCCAAATGAAGCTCAGCCTTGACTTCTTGCCTTGGCTGACCAGTAGATGTTACCTTTAGAACCCTTGTTGAAGTTAGTACATAGGTTTTCCAGGTTTCCGTTTTGCAATTGACCCAATAACCTCACACCATCTACCAACATCATGGTATGATGGGTGGTTGAGTTCTATTCCACTCATGAATATCTCTTATAAATATATATTAAAAAAAGGCCTAAAATAGAGGTGCCTCGTGGACTTGTCTAGGTTTCCCCTGGACAAGGTAAAAAGAGCTAGAACCCGGTCATGGCGAAAACCTGAAAGGGCGCCATGGGCAAAATTGGGTACCCCGCTACGTGAAAACCCGAAAGGGCGCGTAGGCAAAAGCAAGGGGGGTCGGATTGGGTGAAAACCCGAAAGAGCGCTCAATTCGATAATGTGAAAATAAAAAAGAAGGATCTAAAGATAGGTGCCAAAGACAAGCAGGCTTCAAGTCTCTAGAAAGGAAATTCTGACAAAAGTGGTACTTGCCGGTTGAAGCTCGCCTTCATGCCAATGCCCGCCGAGGTTCATCTTCATACCAGTCAAAGCTCGCCTTCATGTCAGTGCTAGTTGAAGCTCGCGCTCATGCCAGTTGGGGTTCATCTTCATACCAGTGCCATCCGAAGCTCGCCTTCAGGCCATTGCCAGTCGAAGCCTATCTTCATGCCAGTCAAAGTTCTATCTCATATGTGATGAAGTGAAATGTCATTATTTATGAAGTCGATTCTGACAAATTGCAAGCCTCTCGAAGGAAATTTCTGCTAGAGTCGACTGACAATCAGAGAAGAGGGTCGACACATGGTGGACTTCAATTGAATCTGTCGACGCCTCATGGAGCAGATATCGACAAATGGCTAAGTTAGTCGACACCCACAGAACTAGTTTTTTTGAAGAAATCCGTCGATTCCAAGACACAACAAAAGTCAAAAAAAGGAAGGAAGACAAGAGCACATTAATCTAGCTCTGAGCAAAGTTGCATTGATGAGGGCTACAAGATCTCCAAAGTGGCAGTCTGGTTATCACAGTTGGTGACAACGACGTGGAAGCTGTCTACTTCCTCCTACTAAGACCTCAACGCTACTGCATGCTCAGATTGTGGTGCATTCAAGGTGACCAGTCAGTAAGAGGGTTCAGAAGAAAGGAAGCATCAACTCACTTACTGGGTCTAGAAAGAGCCACCAGATCATATAGCAAGCCAGCATGTCCCATTGGCTCATACAGTAGGCCAAGACAATCCAATTGACACAATGGTTGGTCGACTCATGAAGGCCACATGCTCATAAGCAAGCTGTAAATCCAATGGTCCTCATGACCCCATCGGTCTGTTAATCAACTCGCGAGCCCTTGCTCTCGCGGTGGGCGACGCCGAATTGTGGCTACCACTTTGAGCCCGCCGACTCAGGGAGCTTCATACTGATTCGTTAATGCACCAAATCAAGCTTACCATTTTGAGCTTCGTCGACTCGTGAGAGCCACGGGCCGATTCTTGGGAGCCTCCCGCCAAATCGTGGCATCACCTCAAGCCTATTGACTTGTGGTACCCTCTGTTGATTCCCCAACCAAGTTGAATCACCCAGTGCTGTTGGTTCATGATGCCAGCATATTAAGAGGCTGTCGATTCATCAAATATACAAGTCTATGGAGCGCATGGCCAACGTGCATTATCAAGCTGTTGATGTAAGATGGTCACCACTCTAGCGGAGTCAAGTGATCACTAACACGACAAGACATCAAGAGATCATTAGTCGACAACAAGTCAAGACCGTCCAAAAGATTCAGCAGGTTTGTGAAAGTGCACCCGCAGGCGCCGCGTCGCCTATCACCTCTCACACCACCTGCGGGTGGGGGGCATTGTGGACAGTAAAATTAATAGCTCAAAAATGAGGAGGGTAAATGTTGAAGCCCCATGCAAAAAGCCCAAGAAGTCCACTACCAAGAGGCCCACATCTCCCATGCAGGGAGGTGATCATAAGAGAATGGACACCTCCCAAAAAGATGTTCCCAAAAAGGAAAAGTTATCCCTGCAAAAGAGGGTGTGTGGGGGCCTTTTTGGGGTCTTCTAGAAGCTTTTGGCCAAGGGAGAAGAGAGGGCTATGGGACAGATCTGAAAGGGAGGCTTTTTGCAAGGAAAAAAAAAAGGCTTGGTGTGCCTTGCGTACCAAGCACCAAAGGGGGTGAAGAGGAGTTTTGGAGGAGGAGCTCTCATCCTTCTCCAAGCAAGGAAGCAAGGAGGCGGCTGCTCTCCTTCCTACCCGGGAGCAAAAGGGGAGCCAGAAGAAAAGGTGAAGAGAGAAAAAGAGAGAAGAGAGAGTGCCCATTCCATGAGTTGTCCCATCATGTGAAGAGAGAGAGAGAGAAGAGAGAAGGGAGAGGTGGCGTTGGGTTCCTCCCCTCCCCATTTCTTTGAGTTTTTTTGTACGACTACGGTGGAGGGCTTCCGCCGACGGCGAAACCCCCTCCCCCACCCGTGAGCCCACCTAAGCCCACCCTGTGACTACGGTGAACCGCCGAGGAGAGGGAGCAGCCGAGCTTGGCCGACGGTACACCACAATTACCTCACGTAGCTCCTGTAGGTGTCGCCGGTCTTCGACGAGGAGGACCCGGGGACCCCTTCCGGGCTAGAGGAGAGCAGGCTCAGGATGTGGACTTCTCGGTACCACAGGGGGGAACCCACCGTGATGGTCTCGCCGGGGAGCCCCGGCGACCGCAGGCGACTGCTCTTGTCCGTCAGGAGCCTGAGGTCACCCGTCCCCATGCCGACTCGCTGGGAAGGAAGGAGGAGCACGAGAAGCATTGGATCATTGGAGCCGGGCCCTTTCGTCCCTAGGGGAAGGGTCGAGGATAGGAAGGTGAGAGAGGCGGGTATGGTACTAGAGTACCCTCCTGCCCAAAAGGAGGAACTCGTCGACGACAGGGTCGTCGATCTCCCTTCCCCCATCCCCTGGCGGTCGAGGGCGGCGAGGATGGACCTGAAGGAGGAGATGGCCGATGCAGTCGCCTTCAGATCTCTATCCTTCCGCTCTCTGTCATCGCGGCCAAGCTCGGCTGCTCCCTCTCCTCGGCGGCTCTCCCCCTTGCTCATGGCAACAACACACTGCAAAGATGGCGCTCATGGCAACAACAACATTGCAAAGATGGGCACCCTGCTCATGGCAGAAGGGTATTTTAGATTTTGTCTTGTTCAATCATCAGATTTTCAGATTTTACCATATATGTTGGGATATTAGAGAAGGAAAATGTTTAAAAGACGGTGGAGTCGGGCTCATGGCAGAGATGTGCCTGCTCATGGCAACAAATAGCACAACACTGTAAAGATGGGCGCCCTGCACATGGCAGAAGGGTATTTTAGATTTTTCACCTTCTCCACCGTCGGTTAACTGACAGTGGCCAAGCCTTCTTTGAACCTAAAAATAAAATCCATAAATTTAGACCGGATGTTTAAAATAAATTGATCAATGAACTTAAAAATAATTATGAGGTCCAGATTGGATCAGATGTTGATTTGGTCAAATATTATTATACTTTTAATCTTCCTATTAATCAATGTGTCGTTGGGACATGGTACTCACCTAATAAAAAATTAAAAGTACAGTACTCAAAAGTACAAATATTTCTTCAAATATATATGTATGTAGTAGACTTGGATGTCATGCATAATAAATAGTAGAATAATATAATATCATTTTTTATCGTATTTAACTATGCGTTACTTTTTTTATAGATAACAAACTTAAGACACCATAAAAAATTAGCATTCCAAATTCTAATACGCGAAGTTTAGAGCCCATCCACATATACTATTGGCAGATCAACAACACGGAGGACGTACGCATGCACCGAACGATATATATGTTTAGGGCGAGTGCCAAAGCACTAGAAAAAAATAAAAAAATATAAGCATTAAACTTATATAGATGTTAGATTTATATATCCTCACATGTAGATATAATGCTCTCCATAAGAAAAGTTTTCTATTTCCACTGATAGGAACTTTGCTCACCGTCGACTTGATTAGTTGAGAAGTCTAATTCTATAAATAGAAGTTGATACGGATAACTCTTCGGTTGTTCGGCTTGATCACACCTTGTCTGTCGAACGAATTCAAGGCCGATGGTCAAGTTGGACTGGGCCCGGCACGGCTCAGGGAAGGCGAGGGCGTCATCACGTGCTAACTCGAGTTGCTCGTCCTCAAAATCAAATGAAGAATCTCCATTCCGACCGTCACCGTAGTAATAACGTAAAGTCCTTTTAAAAGGTAACTCATGCAACAACTGGGAGAACTGTTCACATAGAAAAAGATCCAAAGATCACGCTCCCGATAAAGATATAATCAGCACGAGCTGGCATGCCGTTTATCGTCAGGGTCAGTTTAGCTGGCCTGTCGTCTATTACCCCGCCAGCGACAATGAGGGGCACATCTTTAGCAGGATTTTCAGGCTCACTCCGCAGAAATCTCTTCCAAGTAACCCCTATAAAAATGGATGAACCCCCTTCGTCATAAGGTACGCAATCTCTAAAGTTCTAAATCCTCAACTCTTAACTCCCGAGTTGATTTGGTTGGCGAAGTGTCTACCCACCGAAAAAGTTCGATGATCTTACAGGTCAGAAGCTCGACAACATCGACATCGTCGCCGCGCCACTTTTTCTAGGTCTTCTCGACTTGAGTCGACCCCGTTACTCCAGCTATAACAGAAGTAATTAGGTTATAGGAAAATTACTCTCACATATGTGTGGTATTATTTTCTCTCCTTCACATGGGATAACTTTTTTTGGAGCTATTTCATTTAGGATAACTTTTTTTTTTGGGCAATTTCACATAGGAATATAGGATAGCCATCTGACCCACATTTTTTTTTACCGTTCCATATGTTTATTGGGATGCCATGTTTATTCCACCTTTATTCCATCTCCCATATGTCCCCATGGGGGGAACGCCCCCCGTACGACAACTCCACAGAAACCCAATCCAGAGTCCACACGACTGCTCAGCCGGCGTAAGCTGTCTTCTCCCCTCACCTCCTCCAATAGGAGCAACCGGCCGTGGCTGCTGATGCCATATGACGTCAACCATCACGCTTGTATCACGTGAACCCCACCGACAGGGGGACACGGATCAGAGGGTCACGATGACGCGAATAAGAAAGGTGACACAGATCAGAGGGTCACAAGTCCGGATCAATCAAAATTAGCGGCCGTCTGATGACATGGCCAGGTCTGGCGACTGATGGGCAACGTGCATGGAGATCTTGGTGAGCTTTAAGGTTCACCGGCATCTGATTACAAATATAAAAAGTTATAAAATTTTTTTTTTTAATTTTTTTTGTACTAAAGAAGAAAAATATGGGGAAATTGACCATCCGAGCAAAAAAAAAAAAAAAAAACTTTGCCGACACTAATTCCATTCCCCGATGGGGCAGCCGGGCAGGTTTGAGAGAGGAGAGAGGTGGATACTGTTCGTGCAATGTTGGATGCCATCAGAGCCAGCACTAGTTGCATTCCAGCAAATATATATATATATGTTTATATGCTCATATGTTTGTATGCTCTCTCTCTCTCTCTCTCCCTCTTTCTCTTATTTATTAAGGGTCTTTGGATCTGTGGTTCTCTCCCATCTCTCTCTCTCTCTCTCTGGAATCGAGATCTCTGCAGCTCCTGCGGCCAGCCACTCACTGGGAGTACGCCTTTTGTTCCGTGATCTTTCCAAATCTAGGGTTACGTTGGGGGGTACTCGCCCGCTTCGCGCTATCTGGAAAAGCTCGGGGAAAGGGTTATTTTTTTTTTCTTTTTTGGTTGCTGTTAGCGCGGGTTGTCTGCCGGATACCTTGATCAGATCCCAGCGGCGACCGCCCCGCCCCGGCCGCCATTGCCGGCTTCCTGGTCCGGGGACGTCGAGTGAGCGCTCTTTCCTTGGTTTCTGCTTCCCCTGCCTCCTTGCATCTGGCCTGGATCTGCCGGTCCCAGCTAGGGGACTGCGGCGTGTTGTGAATGATGATATTTCTGTTGTTTTTTTCTTTCATTTTTTTCCGTTCTGAGGTCGGTTGGGCTGATTTGCTAGTGAGGTTTTCGCTTTGGGCACCGCCAATTCAGTGTTTTTCGGTGTGGGAGTTTCGTTGGGGTACAGGGAGGTGCTTGGTTTTTCGGTCTGTCTCCGCATTTCGGGTTGGAAAGATGTGATTTTTGCTCGGGATTGGAAACGGATTCAGTGCCACACATGTGCACTTGTGCCATTTCCCGTTCTTCTTTTTGTTGAGCGTTTTTCTTCTCTTAATGCACTTAACGCGGATTACTGTAGCCGTCTCTTTTGGGGTCGAAGACCTTTCCCCTTTTTTCTTTTCCTTAGCTTTTTAGCCTTTCTAGCTGTCTGCGTGGATATTGGATGGTTCCTGCGTGGTTGGCGCTAACTGGGCTCCGGGGAATTATCTCTCATGTTTTCCATCACTTTCACATTAGCCTGTTTGTCCGAGTGAGCTCTTTTCGCCGATCCCTTGGCTTCAGAGGTTGTGATTTTGCGGTGGGAACTGTGTTTTCTCGGATCTTTTTAGTTTTCAGCAACTGGAGATTGCATCTAGGAGGTTACACTATAGCATTTCTTTGTTGTACTTCCATTGGATTTTGCTGCACTTGTATCCATAGTCTGTAATTTTCTTGTGTATCAACTGGTTCTTGTCGAAATTAGTTTCATTTCTTTCAGCCCGCCCCTCATACTAAACAAGATTCCTGGAGCTTTGACGTTTTAGTAGATCTATAATTGGTATATCACCCGGAATTTTGTGACTCCGTGGCATAGCAGTCACCTATTGAGACGCCTTTTCAGATCTAGCTGTATGATGAACGGCTCTGGCTGATCTGTAAAGTCCACATTTTGATGATTTGCAGGCCTCCTTCTTCAACATTGGCAGTTTAAACACCTTGATCTGGGATCACATGCAGAGTCTTTCGGATCTGTTAGAAGTGGGAACACCATGAGGGTTCACAAATTCATTTCATAATCTTCATAACCTCCTTTTGTATACATTATCTTGATAGAAAAGGACGTGCACCATCTAGCACGATCAAGATGAGGGGGAGAATGGACGGAAACCAGAATAAGCGTTTGGTCACATCACTGTGCATTGTCGTGATTTTCCTGGGTTTCCTGTTTCTGTATAATAATGGATTCTTTGGATCTGGGGAAGTCAGTGGAGCCTCTGCTTTTGAATATGGTACTAAATCTATCAGATCGTTTGGGTGGGGTAGCGATGAAAGTAGCGAGTCTGCCAGCAAACAGGAACTTTCAGTATTTGTGCAAGAAGAAGGTGAGAGCATGATCATCCCCAGGAGCTACCGGTGAGTTATCCTCTGCACAATCTCATTGTCCAGATCCCTGATCAGTTCTGTTTTATATGTCTCCAATATGTTCTTTTTAGGTGTGCGATGATCGTCACTCCGAGTTAATTCCCTGCCTGGATAGGAATCTCATAACTCAAATGAGGTTGAAACTGGATTTGTCCCTTATGGAGCATTATGAGAGGCATTGTCCTCTGCCAGACAGGCGGTTTAATTGCTTAATACCACCACCACAGGGTTACAAGGTTTGGAAGAAACTTCCTTTTACTGATTACTGTTCATGACTACAAATAATTGATATATTGTCTGTTTGGCAATATTTACGATGTTGCTCATTGCATTGCAAATATTCATTTCAGGTGCCAATTAAATGGCCAAAAAGTCGGGATGAAGTTTGGCAAGCAATATACCCCATACCCATCTTGCTCATGAGAAGTCTGACCAAAATTGGATGGTTGTTAAAGGAGACAAAATTGAATTCCCTGGGGGCGGCACCCACTTCCACTATGGAGCTGATAAGTATATTGCATCACTTGCAAATGTAAGCTTACATCAGTTGACATAAAAATGGCGGCGAGATTTTGTTCTTCTGCTCATTCATTTTTGTTACTTTTGTACTTTATTTCCTTGGCAAAGCTACATATCAGATTTGCTCTTCTGCTCATTTAGTTTTGTTGCTTTTTGTACTCTGGTTTGCTTGGAAAACTACATATGCTTTTGCCTTTCTTTTAGTACCGTACATTTTCTCTAGAATTTCAAAGCACCAATTGTCTAGAGAAAAGGGAAAAAAAGGGAATCTCACTTATGATATTTTGTGGCAGATGCTTAACTTTACAAACGATAATCTCAGCAATGAGGGAATCTTCGGACTGTTCTTGATGTTGGCTGTGGTGTAGCAAGCTTTGGAGGATATCTCCTTTCATCTGATATCATAGCAATGTCTCTGGCGCCCAATGATGTGCACCAGAACCAGATCCAATTTGCCCTTGAGAGAGGGATCCCAGCATATCTTGGTGTACTAGGGACAAAGAGGCTCCCTTACCCGAGCAGATCATTTGAGCTAGCTCACTGTTCTCGCTGTAGGATTGATTGGCTTCAAAGAGATGGAATTCTTCTACTTGAGGTGGATAGATTGCTTAGGCCAGGAGGTTACTTTGCCTATTCATCTCCTGAAGCATATGCACAAGATGAAGAGGATCTCAGAATTTGGAGACAGATGAGTGCTCTTGTTGAACGGATGTGCTGGAAAGTTGCAGTGAAAAGAAACCAAACTGTGATTTGGGTCAAACCCCTGACAAATGATTGTTATATGGAGAGAAATCCTGGCACTCAACCTCCTTTATGTAAATCTGATGATGATCCTGATGCAGTGTGGGGTGTGCCAATGCAGGCCTGCGTTACTCCTTATTCTCCACGTGAGTATATTATAGACCAGTCAGGTCTTTGTTTTTGTGTTACTTTCATTGCTTTCTATGCTATGCTGTATGAGCTATTACTAGATTGAACATTTTTCTTCTTTTACAGAGCACCACAGATCTAAGGGCAGTGGATTGGCTCCATGGCCATCTCGATTGACTTCTCCCCCTCCTCGTCTTGCTGATCTAGACATTTCCAATGAAATGTTCAGGAAGGATGTGGTAACTTTTATTTCTGGTTTCATTGTCGTATATGTGACATACATTTGTGATGCATAAGAATGCGCTCTATTTTATTTATGCACACAATTATAATGAATATCTATTTTTAACTGAAGCAAATTTGTGTCCGATATTTACTATACATTTTATGATGCAGGACATGTGGCAGAAGAGAGTAGAGGATTATTGGAATTTGTTGAGTCCCAAAATTAGGCCTAATAGTCTAAGGAACTTGATGGATATGAAGGCAAACTTGGGTTCTTTTGCAGCTGCTCTTCGAGATAAAGATGTCTGGGTGATGAATGTTGTACCAGAAGATGCACAGCACAACCTCAAAATAATCTATGATAGAGGTCTGATCGGCAGTGTACACGACTGGTAAGCAAAAAGAGTACCATGAAGATGGAGATCAATGTTTCTGGCAGCATTTTATGCACTTTTTGCATTATTTATGTTTTGATGCATGCATGTATATATTATATTGGCATAGTGCTTTATTCAACATAATTTCAGATATAATTCCTATAAGGGGTTCAAGCATAAAGGCAGAGTTACCCATGTTTAATGATTATTGGACAAGATATCTAAGGGCATAACCCGAAAGTATTCTACTCTAAATATTTGTAATCAACTTCTTTGAGAATGCATAACAGCTCATATTAATCAATGTGGAGAATCTGACAAACTTGTTGATGCCCTTGTTTGTCATGTTACTAAAGGTGCCTCACTGTCTTAATATCACCAAACTTTAAGGTTTTCCTCATCCAACATGGAGACTGCCCCTCTTTGTCATTTTACTACCTTGGTAGTTATTCTACTCTCACCAGATCGACTAGGATATAGTAAGTTCAAGCCTCCCAAGTTTCCCAAATAAACTGAGTCACAAACAGTTGATGCATAACTTTCTATTATTTATCTTTGTTTAATTGAGAATCCTGTTGGATTAGGAATTTACTATTTTATTGTGCCTGTTTTGGCAACCAACACTGGTCCCATACAGTTCAGGCACTTATGGTTTACAATGCTTTAGAGGTGAGGTCTAAAAATTAACAGTTGACTTCTGTTGCTTTATTTAACTCAATTTTGAAGTTACCACAGTCCTATAAACAATATTGCTTTGTAAAGCTTCCTTCCTAAATCTTTGGTAATTTGTTTGACTTTTGCATGTTCCACTTGTGGTAGGATTAGTAGTTGCGCATCCTCTGACATCTACAATTTTTTTGTAAAGTGAATGAGTGAAGTTTTTTTGAGAAGTGGATGATACCAATAGTATATTAAATAAAAAGGAGGAATGTACATAAGAAGGGTGGGGGGGGGGGAGAGCTCGCAAATAACACCCTCAAACAAAATATGGCAAACCATAGCCTGTCAGGGGAGCAAAGAAAAGAAAACCAGAAAACACCAACCCGCTACGCCCTCCACCAAAACACACTCAACGACCCCAAAAAACCAACCTCATCTAAACGCCCCCACCCTTATCATACAGCATCCAAAAAACCACACAAAAGAAAGTCATGCAACCCGCCGTGACCTTTACTGGCTCCACGTATGACCTATGCTTCAGTGTTCTTTGAAACTCTTTTCTTGACGGCTGCATCATTCTTCGCCTTCCTAGCAATGTCTGCCATCCACCTACGTTTGATCAAAAGTAGTGTGGAATTCAATCCTTTGTCCACGCCTTCATCGGATATACCAATCAACTTGGCGGATTCACTCGCTTGTGTCTCCATGAAATTCTCAACCTTGTTCAGGATATCCATTACCTTTCCTTGGTGAGATTCCCATTGTCCATGGTAGCTAACTCCTCCCCTTTGAAAGCTTTCGCAACCTGCTCCAGCTCCGCATGCAACTCTTCTGACACCAGGGGTGGGTCCAGAAGGGCTAAGACCTGTGGGTGAGTGGCAACTCTCTCCTCCTCAGGCCCGACAGCCCCGTCTGCCAAAGGGGCAGGCAGACGAAGATCAGGAGTTTCCCGGAGTTGCTCATCAGACAGAAAGGAGAAGTGAAAAAGATCCAGAAGCACACTCTCCTCCTCCCCGCTGCGACACCCACTACCTTTTCCATCTCCCTCGCAATCGCTGGAGCCACCTCCGCTGTCCTCATGGTTAGCCTCCACTGAGAGGCTTTCCAGGTGCTCCGAGGGAGCCTTCAGGTTCTCCGAAGAAGAGGTTAGCGTTGTGGCCTTGCGAAGTTGACAACGTCTCAACCGCTTTCTCGAACAGGCCCGCCGCTGTTGAGCCAGGCACCTGCCACAGCCTAATCTCGCCCCCGCTGCTGCTGACGGAAGGTGGGGGATGAACCAGGCACGACCATACCTGAGCCACCCAGAGGAGTCTGGGAGAAGGAGACACTCCCCAGACCAACTCCAGCACCCTCTGCCTCCGCCGGCGAGACCGTCCAGTTGCTGCTGGCTGGCTGTAGGAGATGGGGGGTCACCGTCTTAGACAAAGGGCTCGCACTGGAATCTCGCCCCCGTTGCTGCTGACGGAAGTGGGGGATGAACCAGGCACGACCATACCTGAGCCACCCAGAGGAGTCTGGGAGAAGGAGACACTCCCCAGACCAACTCCAGCACCCTCTGCCTCCGCCGGCGAGACCGTCCAGTTGCTGCTGGCTGGCTGTAGGAGAGATGGGGGGTCACCGTCTTAGACAAAGGGGGCCGGACGCAGGGCCCCTTGGCCCCTCGCACTGGTGCAAATCTGAGCGCCCTCGGTCCACTGCCACCTGTGCTGCTGCCAGCCCTGTCAAGCCATGGTCGTCGATGACTAGAAAACTTAAAATTTTCAACAAAGTTGAATGTGGAGATGCCTTCTGTGTATGTGACATAGCATACTTACAGAATAGTACCTAGAATAGAAGTTCCTTGGTCTAATGATCTTTGTTTTGTTATCATATCCTTTTATCTTCTAATTTTATTGTGACTTTGTACTTTTGGCAGTTTTCTTTGTTCCTTATAGATGTTTCTTTGGAGCCCTACCTTTTCCCATCTAAATTAAAACTAAAGCCTGGGGACTCTTTGCTGAAACTGACCTTTCCCATCAAGGCATCAATCTAGCCTTCCCCATTTTGTCTGCATCATACATTTTGTAATTTACCATCAGTTCTCATTTTTCTTTGCGCCAAAGAAGGGGTTAAAAATCATCTCTTGTGAGAGATGTAAAAAGAAGGGGTTATGACACCTCCATTAACTTGATATTGCAACCTTATTCCAACTGATGAACCTTATCTATGCAAATATTATGCTGGCTATTCTGCGGCCGGAACCTGCATTGAACTCCTAGAATGAGGCTTGGGTATGTCAGGCATTTCTATAGATCTTTGTTTTACAATATATGCTATATAGGATAAATATATTTTGAATAGGTGCAGAGAATTTTATTCAAGACAAGATAAATTTCGTATAACATTGATGAGGAAGCTGGTCGGTGAAGGGGAGGACAAGTTATTGAAGGTCTGGAGTCATTTTGAAATAGTTATTTCAGTAACTAAAGATGAAAGAAGTGGTCATTGTGGGTTAAGGTGGCTGAAAGAAGAACGAAACTATCAGGCCAAAAAGGAAATACAACCAGAAAATGTACTTGAGCACTATGCAATACCACAGCTATTTTTTGTTCAGTTGACGAGTGTAAATATGTTATTGTAAGGCCATATGTTGAGAGACTCACTTAATGATCTGCCTTCTTCACTATATCTGGATCTGATGAAACTGGAGTGGTATGTAACCAATATTAGCACTTGCACAATGTGAAGGGATATCCAATGTGCACCACCTTTTGGGACAAAGGTTTTCTGGTAAGATTTTATCATGCGAAGTCTTTGGACTTGTTCTAAAGAGAAAAAGATGTTGGGGAGAGCTAACAAAAGAAAAAGCAAATGAAGGGGAGAAGTGTTAAGAATTTTCTCTTGCAAGTTGAATTATCTTGATTCTGAAAGTGCGTGAGAGAAGCCTAGAAGATGTATGGTTGCGCTTGGGAGAATGTATAGCAGCTTTGCTATTGAGGATATTTTCTGGCTGATTTGCTACGTCTTTTTGATAATTTTGTTTTGGGGAAAAGTGTCCTTTTGATAACTTTGATGGTTGCAAGGATGGTGAATATGGTGATCACTTCTTGTTCTCCTTGTTTCAGTTTCTATTTGCACTGAGGGTTGTTTGGTATGCTTCTCTTGCTTCCTGGACTTTAGGCAACTCCTGAGCTCTGTGCATTTTCATTCGTGTTTTAGTTTCCACAATAGACAAGGAGTTATCCTCATCCTATCCCACGGATTACTCACGATTTCTTGGATCTGGTACAAAAAGACGACGTGTTAAACAATGCTACTGGCAAGAGAGTCAGGATAGGGTGGATGAATTGGAGGTCTTTTTTTTGTCATTTTCATTATGGGCATATGCTGTGAGTAGAATATGGTGATCACTTCTTGTTCTCCTTGTTTGAGTTTCTATTTGCACTGATGGCTGTTTGGTATGCTTCTCTTGCTTCCTGGACTTTAGGCAACTCCTGAGCTCTGTGCATTTTCATTCGTGTTTTAGTTTCCACAATAGACAAGGAGTTATCCTCATTCTATCTCATGGATTACTCACGATATCTTGTACAAAAAGATGATGTGTTAAACAATGCTACCGGCAAGAGAGTCAGGCAGGATAGGGTGGATGAATTGGAGGGCTTCTTTTTTTGCCATTTTTCATGATGGGCATATGCGAGTTGAAGGTAATTCCTGAAAAGGAATGGTCTGACAAGTAATGCCATATCCGGTGTAGTGCAGGGTCATAAGAATGTAGAAGAGTAACGTTGTAGAAAATTCATTTTTTTTAATTCATCATTTCTTTATATTTTTCTTTGTATTATTTGTTTTCTCTTATACCCTCGTGATTGTGGACTTATTATACAGTGTCTTTATATTTATAACTTCCTCAACATGGCTACCTTCTCTAGATAGATTGCCATCAACCTGCAACTCCTATTGAGATCATGGCAGAATTTCATTTAAGAGGAACCTCATTTCCTGTTGACTGTTTATGTAGCCACCTATGAAGCATACATTGATAAATGACAAGAACCCATGGTGAGGCTACGTCAAGTTGGCAGCTGACCCACACAACTGTCAAATTTTAGGCTTTCAGATGCTAGTCTGTTGGAACACGATTCTGAATAGATGTAGCTCTCTGCCTCAATTTTGTGCCTTTTTTCCTCTTTTATATCCTCGTCAAGCTTTGTCACTCGTCCAATGACCTTGTTGTGAAGTGTGAAATTGATTTCACTGTGTATTATCAAGTTTGATGTAACACTAGGTAAGCTTAATGCCTAGGGAAAGGGTAATGATTTTTAACATCGAAAGTTTGAAATAGTTCTTTTTCTGCATGGGATGTGTTGGAAGATTATTAATTATACACAAATTATGTTTAATTCTAAACCAAAGAACAGGGAACACAGAGGTAAGCTCCATGTTGAGACTGAATAGCTTTCAGTTAGTATCTGAATCTCTAAGGCCTTAGAAAAAATATTATTCTCTTTTGCAGGTGTGAAGCCTACTCCACTTATCCACGAACCTATGATCTTCTCCATGCCTGGACTGTCTTCTCTGACATTGAAAAGAAAGGTTGCAGTCCTGAGGATTTGCTTCTTGAGATGGACCGTATACTTCGGCCTACAGGTTTTGTGATTATCCGAGATAAAAAGCCAGTTGCAGACTTTATTAAGAGATATTTGTCTGCATTGCACTGGAAAATTGTGGCATCAGGGGATGGTGAGCCCGACTCTGAATCAGATGATGAGGTAGTTGTTGTGATCCAGAAAAGGATGTGGCTTCCAAGTGAGTCCATCAAGGACTCGGCATGAGATTTTAAGTTAAGTTAGTTGGACCCGGCTTCTTTTCCCTTCATCATGCCGTGCATTCAAGCCCAAAGAAAGCGTGGCCTCTTGTCTCGGCATTTATTTTTTCCCAGCTTAGTTGCTCTGGTCTTCTTGAATTATTGTGTTGTGTGTCTAAGTAGAGCCAACTTATATTTATCTCTTACATTCGTTACGAAGTTACCACCATGCTAGACTATTCTTTTACCCACGGATGCTCATTTTAAAGGCATTTAAATGAGAAGTATGCAGGAGTTAATAAAACATTGTATTTATGTCAGTTCTGATTGATCACTTTTAGAGTTGGTACCTGTAGACATCAAAAAGATGTTTCTGAAATTCTGTCATTGTCTTAAACTAGTTTGTGCCTTCAGTGAGTAATAGGCGGGTTCTAATAAACAATGTATGTATTGCTTCTAATTGATCGCTTTCATTATTAGCAGGATAATTTGTTTACATTCTGTAAGCTGGCATCATTTGACTGAGAAACTTGACAGTCCACACTTTTTATCGCCTTTATTTGTCATACTCAGTGTGTGATTGTTCAAGTTAATTGATCGCTTTCATTATTAGCAGGATAATTTGTTTACATTCTGTAAGCTGGCATCATTTGACTGAGAAACTTGACAGTCCACACTTTTTATCGCCTTTATTTGTCATACTCAGTGTGTGATTGTTCAAGTTAAAGATCAGGTAGTAGAAAAAACTGAATTTTCTGTTCAGATTCTTAACCTTGAAAGCACTGGACTTTTTATTGGAGTTGAACTCAGATTCAGGTGGCTGAAATGTGAATGATTAACAGGATGGTAAGAAGTGGAACTGTAATTCTTTACTTTGGCCTCTGATTTGAAGAGTTGACATGTCCGCAGCATGTAGGATATCTAATGATGAAATAGCACTGGGCTCCTTTCAGCGTTATTGCTGCTTATCTTTAGTTGAAGGTACACCATCTTTTTGGAAAAGTGTAGTTGTGGAATTTTTCACATTTTTGTTACCTACCTCACTCGTTCCTACATTAATTAACTGGTAATCATGGTATATCATTCACAGTGTGCTTTGCCGTGAATCCTATCGAACTTAGCTCTATCTTGAGGTGAGGCTGTTCATGGCTGCAAGGGACCTCTATGTTGCGTTATCAACACTTGGAGGGATTAGATTAAAACTGTGTCGATTGTAAAATCGTACGTGGTTTCTTGTTTACTCGAAGGTTGTTAATTAGGATCTTAGATCTTTGGAGTTTTAAAGATCAAGATGCAATCTTAAGTAGTAGAAAACAACAGTAAACTCTAGGATATAACAACTTAAATACGCAAGTGTTAGAAGAATGTGACCATACATTCTAGGAACAGACCGTAAGTACATATGTTATGAGTACCAGAGTTCAACTATAAGCACAATAATGCGTTCATAAGCACTAGGATATAGTAATACGAATGAGAATACAATAATGAGCCTATGATCGTACAATCATATGCCATTGTCTGCCACTCGTTGCTCTACTTCTACTTAGTCGCCCCTATCTGTGTCACACACTGTCCATCTGAACTCGATATAGTTTAAAATTAAATTTGAATCTGATCAATTCATATAACTCAGTTGACCCATAGAATAATAATCACCTCTCGTTTTGGTTCTACATCATCTTTGCTTGTATAGCTTTCACGTATCCTGTTGTGAAGAAGCCTTCTTAGATGTCTCTCTAGATTTTAGACATATTCAACAAAATAAAAATCACAGATACGAGAAAGAGGAGAAGAAAGAACAAACATGTCAATTTACTTGATTTAGAGAGGATATGTGTCAATTTTATGTCCACGTAGCTCTTCTGTCTTTAGCTGCCTTTCTGTTATGAAAAATTGTAGTAGTAGTACAAAGTGCAGATTGGGATTCTTCCTAGTCGCTCTAATTTTTTTTTTTTTTTTTTTTTACAGCGATTCAAAAAATCCCAAAATACAGAATTACTACAACACTCGAAAAGGCTCAAAAAGGTGTATCATATTGTAGTGGGTTTCAACACCATGCCAACAAAACTTATCTGAACCGTTGCTGTTTTGCTATCAAGATGTCTCTGACGACTTTGAGCCACAACTCAGCAAATCCTATCATGGTTCGTACTTCTGTTCGAAACAAAGCATAGCCATTGACTCTGGTGGCCGACCACCTCTGCCAACTACACACTCCCGCCAATAGAACATGGATAAAAGATATGATTGGTTAGGCCCGGATCCGAACTCGCTGGTCTCAAGTGGGCTTTCTGGGCCATGGCCCATTATTTCTATATTCGTTTGGTCCAAGAAGAAATTGCTTGCCCAGCAGCATTTCTCACAGGGGACGTACGGTGCAATGGGTTTCTTTTCTCAAAATATTTCCTCACTAGGGAAATTTCCAAATAGACTGATCACCACTTTCACTCTAATAAATTAAATGTTCTTTTTTTATATAAAAAATTCACCAAAACATCTTGGGCCATCCGATTGAGAAAATCTCATCTCGAGCCTTATAAATATATTTTTGAAGTGCCCTAGGTCTGTACCATATATAGGATGGGCCGCTGGTTTTTGTGTTTGCAACACGTAAGACTCGAGAATAATCCATCCCCGGCTTCTATCACTACCTAGCGAGAAGCCCTCGTATGGTTTTAATTCCACAGAAGACGATGGTCTTAACTGTTTGGCTGTTCGAATAGACGAAGGTTGTCCAGGACACATCACAAGGAAGACCTTATTTCTTTCTCTTGGTGACTCCCACCACCACGAAGAACACGTCTCATTGCCTTTAGAGCTGGGTCTTAACAGTACTTGAGCTATTAATAATATGGTCTAACCTGAAAAATTAAATCGAACCGGCCAATTCGGTTCAGTTCCGGTTCGATTCGGGTTGAGAGGTCTCAAGGTTCAGTTCGATTTTCTGTTAAAAAATTAAATGAACTGAATTTATATTAAATATATTTAATAATTAATATATATCAAAAAGTAAAATATAGCCCAGTGAGTTAGCGCATTCCAATGTTATACTTAGGTTCGCCATCTGATATTTAGATGTGTTTTTTTTTTTCGATTCAAATTGAACCGTTCGATTTACCTAATTTCAGTTTGATTTCGATTCACTAAAAACATAGGGTGATCGAATCGAACCAAACTATGTTCACTCCTAGTTAACACAGTTTGAGGGTTTTCTTCCTCTTCTGAATCAAACATGCTGGACTTAGCCTTCTCCCGTGTCCTTACATGTGTGGGACAAGTTGTATATATATGGACGTTCTTCTTCTGCCACGCTTTCTTCTCCAATTCGAATAGCCTGAACGGAATTTTAGCTCTCGGCAACTGTCTTGTTGACCTCATCGGATGTGACTATCGGGGTTGCACGGTCCACCCATTTGCCTCCTTCCTCATTGTTGCAGGATAACCTAAACCTGGTAGCTGAGCTGATCACCTGGCTGCCTCTTGTCCCCATGCATTAGCATTAGCCATTGCCTTTGTTACTCGATCGGGTCATATACATATGCTCTGGTGTAATCCGGAGATTACAGTCTAACCATGCATGTTATCTTGCACACTCTCAGCTCGTTAACCTGCATCCTCATATTGTGTTGGCCTGTCCGACCGACATGACAATACTATGTGATGAAGTTTTCTTGCCACACACGCCACGTCATGCGAAGGATGTGGGCGTAGCTAGAAATTTTGCAAAAGGGTTTTTTGATTTAAGTCCATTTGTTGATCTTTTATTTATTTTTAGGTCCATTGACCAGAAAATTATTTTTAAGTCCATTTCTCTACTTTCCGTTATTTGCCAATCCTTCCGTTCCCTTCCGTCTGAACTCTGTTTGTGGAGGACGCCAAACGAAAAGGGTGAAACTGGGGCATCACCGCGAAGGAGATCGCCGCAAAGGGGAGATCGGCGAGCAGCGAAGGAGGCACATCACCAGCGTGAGATCACCGCGCGAGCACGAAGGAGGCTTGGGGGAGCGAGATCACCCTATTTGATCGCCGAGATCGCCGGTGCGATCAGCGAAGGAGGCTGGGATAGCGACATCACCGAGAGGGTTTGATCACCGAGAACGCCTGCTCGAGCTTTAGCAGGGCTGGGGAAGTGAGATCACCCAGGTGAGGCCTCGCCCTTTCGCCTTAGGAAATCTCTCATATGAGACCCCCACCGGCGACGCCGTGGTTTCTATTGGATGGAAGAATGATGATTTCTGATGGATGTTGTGTGCCATGTTTTGTGCATCTCTCGTTGATTAGGGGAAGTTGCCGCTTTTCTACCTGGTTGTGCGATGTTTGTTTTAGCCTCCTTCTCTGACCTGTTCTTACTTCCTGTTAGCAGGAAAACATCACCTGTCCAAAGTCCCCCGAGAAGTCCATAATCCCAAGATCAAGAGGCATAGACAAGGTAAGAAATAATGTCGTTCCGTTGCCTATTTGTACAATGAGTAGAATATTTTTCGATGCTCTTGTGCCATGTTTTGTGCATCCCGTTACCCTGAAATTTCCTTAAGAATTTTTTTGTATGTGTTGAACGGATTTCGTTTAAGAATCGTGTAGTGACCGACGTCGAAAAATGTCATATGTTGGATACCTCACATTACATACTACTTTTTGTATATGTTGAATGGTTTTAGGTTCAACAAATCTAGAGATTTTGATGCAGTGAAACACCCAGCAGCGGGTCTTCTTCCTGTCAGCTACCACCCAGAAGGGGTCTTCTTCCTGTCAGCTACCCCCCAGCAGGAGTAGTATCCGGCGCGAGCAGTTTCTTCTTCCCATCACCCCACCAACACAATGCATGTTCTAATTGATTTTTTTTAATGTTAATAAATAGATATGGATTACATTCCGAGAATTTTCACCTACAAAAATGAAGCATGTGTAATTTATATGCATCGTGGCATGGATTTTACTGAATTAGTTGATGAAGTTTGCAATAGATGGTCACTTATAAAGGAACAAGTGGAACTCAAATGCATGATCCCAGAAAATTGTCATTCCATGACGAGGATGTTGAATGAGACAGATATTGATCGTATGTTTGATATGCATCTTATGCTTGGATGTAAAGTGATGAATGTCCAAGTTGAAATTGAAGCCTCACAAGAAGTCATAAGTTACAGGTGAATAAAATTTAATTTTATACTTTTTTATATAAAAATTATTGTAGATTTTTATGTGTGTCTTACTTGCAGACCATTTGGTGAGCAATCTTCCGTCTCTGATAATGTGACACATACTCGTTCTAAGAATGTTAGTGAAGAGATGAGATTGAGAAGTGATTTATGGCATGATTTGATCCATTCTTCTAACCAAACATTTAGCAGTGTTGAGCAACTCTGAATGGACCTCAGTAGGTATGCTATTTCAAGAGCATTTGATTACCATTTCATTAGAAATGAGCAAACACGAGTTACTGTTGCGTGCAAAGTTACTACTTGCCAATGGAGTCTATATGCAATTAGAATTGGGTGTGGACCTCAATTTAAAATCAAATCATTGAACAATGTTCACACATGTGGAGGTGGCTTGAGCACCCAAAGACATCCTAGAGCAACCAAGAAATGGGTTAGTTCTATGTAATGGAGAAACTTTAAGATACACCATTATATCGACCTATACATATTAAAAGGATATCTTTAGGGAGTATGGTGTTGATGTGCCTTATCATCAAGCATGGCTTGGAAAGGATGTGGCGTATAAGAATCTTCATGGTGATGAGAGATGTTCATTTGATCAATTACGTTGGTATAAGAATGCAGTTGATTTATCTAATCCAGGTAGTGTTTGTTGAGCTTGAAGTTACTAGTGAAGGTCGTTTCAGAAGGTTTTTTGTATGTTTTTATGCATGTATGGTTGGCTTTCATCAGGGATGGGCGAGAAATCCGTGAAATTAATGTACAAGCTGAAATATTGGGCTAGAGAGTCAAATCCGAATTATTGGTCAAATGCATTTTTTGAAGGTGAAGATATGGTGAGATGTATTCAAATGCAGTTGAATCATTAATGCTTGGATTCTTGAAGCAAGACATCTACCTATTTTAGCTATGATGGATCGTATTCGTATTCAAATTATGGAACTGTCATATAAAAGGAGAACAAGTGTGTTGATTGGGAAACACGATTGTGCCCAAAATTGATGCATATGTGAAGAATTTAATGGATTCATATCGTGGTATTCATGTCAATTGTTCAATGGCATTGTCTTTGAAGTTGTTAGTAGGCCTTCTCATGTGGTTCATCTACATGAGGGTACATGCACTTGTAGGCAATGGCAAGTCTCACGATTACCATGTAAACATGTTTGTGCAGTGGTACATAAATAAGAGGTAATGTGGAGGAGTATTGTTCTATGTATTCACTAATGAGTGTTACTCTAATTGTTATAAGGAGACTATTCACCAATCTCAGATGGGGATAACCAGACACCAGTGTTGATGACATTGAAATCAAACCTCCTGCAACAAAGAGAAATCAGTCGACCAAAAAGAAGATTTCCTCTCAACAAGCATTAGAGGAGAAAAAAATGACATATACATGCTCTAGATGCAAAGGAAAGGACATAATCGAAAATCATGCTCTCCATTACTGAGTAGATGGTAGTAACTTTTCTTATTCTTTTCATCTAATTTAATGTATATCATTTTTAGTACATTATACTCTAATCTTGTGTTTTTGAATTTAAATGCAATACAACACAGCTATGGCATCCAATCTCCCATTCCAATGATGCAATGTACTTTTGGACATGGTTATTGTATGGTAAGACTAGTCAAACTGCTCGAAATCCAGGGAGAAAATTTTATAAATGCAAGGTGATTGTACTATCATTTATACAATTTATAACTGATTTCATTTATATATTACGTCCATATTGTTGTATTCAATAGGAGAGACATTGTGATTTCTTCATGTGGTGTGATGAAGTATAGAATTTCGTCCAGACTACTCCAAGTTGTTGTTGTGGAAAAGATGAACGGATCAAGAATCTAAAGACCGAGGTTGCATTATTGGAGAAGAATTAAGACGTCATAAAGCTCTTCTCAAAAAACAGAATAGTTGCACAGTCTTTGCCGAAACTATTTTCCTTCTTGAAAGAGACCGACAATGAGGATGGGAGCGATGGCGAGTCATCTGCATCAATGAGTGTGTGTTTAGGTTGATGTATTTTAGAAAAATATGTTGTTAGATTTATGTTTGTTAGACATATGTCTTCTATGTGTTTTCTTTGATAGTGTGTGAAAAACTATGTTGTTAGATTTATGTTAATTTGTTGAAAAACTATGTTGTTAGATTTATGTTTGTTAGACATATATGTCTTCTATGTGTTCTTTGATAGTGTGTGATTTGTGTTAGACATATGTCTTCTATGTGTGCTTTGATAGTGTGTGATTTATGTTAGACATATGTCTTCTATGGTTTGATTACATGATGATTTACAAGCTTTAATTGTTTCCTCCCGAACTCGAATATGAGATACCAATGTATTTTTGGCTTGAACACTCCCAAAATAAATGTGTAAAGGGTATGTGTGGAAGGGGGTGGTGGCAGTTGATGCTTTTCTGCTCTTCACCTCTTCTGCAACCAGTGAAGTAACCCCATCTTCCACATGCAAAGATGGAAATCATTGAAATTTTCTGATGACTTCATAAACATCACAGCAAATAGGACCTTAACTTTAACGATTTTATAGCTGCTACATAATAAGGTGCTGTGCAGCAGCCCTGTTACAAGTATTTTGAACAATAAATTATTTTTTTCTTTGAAACCAATGTGTATGGACCAGTGTCTTATCTATATGGCTTCCTTAGCCAGGGGCACTGCACTGGTGGGCTGGGGCGGAGGGTGACCATTGGACCAAATATTGAGGTGAACATAAGAAGCGGTCACTGCCTTCCACCGACGGTGGAAAGGCTTTTTGACCTAAAAATAAATATAGGTGGGAATGGACCGGTGGTTAAATGAATTGGTCAATGGACCTAAAAATAAGTAACTGTCAAAGAATGGACCGGTTGTTGATTTGCGCTTTGCAAAATCACATGGCACGAAGATGATAACTATATATCTAATGTTGAGTTATATTCCCTCAATAAAAATCACCATTTTCCCAAACAAGCCTTAAAAAGAACATTTACCGCACGGTACTCATCAGGCTTTTGAGGGCCGGCGTGGTTTCTTACATGAATACGTACTATTAATTTGCTACAGTACACTACCGCCGTATGCAACAAATTCATCGTTAGCTTAAACTCTTGAATGATATATATATATATATATAAATATATATAAGATGATATGATTTGGATGGCATATGATATATATATCAAAGTCGTAAAAGGAATCCACACTTTTTTAAATTCCTTAATGGAATCTTTCTTGTCCCTCAAAATCTTTATCTTATGTGGATCAAATCCATACTATTTGCAAAGTGACTGGTACCAGTACTCTTGTGCACACAATAATGTGTGCAGCAGGTATTACTTTCTTGTCCTGCGTCAAGTTATGTCATTGTGTGATGGCTGTGTGCCGAGATAAGGGAACCTCTCAGAAGGGAAATTCCCCAGTGAGGCAATGAAATATATATATATGTCGTCTCAACATTGTGGGCGTAAGCTGATGTACCACTCAGTTCCACTTTAACGTCAGCAGTGTTATCTATTCTTATGAATAAGAATAGCTAGGGTTAATATGTTATGAAGCTGTGAGATGAGTTTAGCAAGATTAAAAAAAAAATCTTACTGAATGGGTAAGAACATGCATCTTAAAATCTTAAAGGTTACCACTTGTTACTGGCCGGGCATGCATGACTTAATTAGCCTAAATCAATTTCTTGTCTCAAAGAAACGAAGATAAAAGCATAGCCCTAATAACCTGGATAATAATGGATTAACTGGGAGATCCACCATACAAACCAGGCACCAAAAAGAATTGATTGGGATATATATCTGATTCGGAGAAGAAAAGAAGAATATTGGCATCTGGAAGCACCAGAGAGCAAGAGGAGGAGATGACCCAAGACATGAACTTGGCCCCAGGCGACAGAAACAGTTGATGAAAAGTTGTGATCTGATACCTAGCCTATGGGGAATCACTGACGAAGCGTCTTAAACGATCTCTCTATCTCGCTCTTACTCCACTCCATACTTCCAAAAAAGACTTGTCCTGCCCTCATTAATTGCCTTTGTTTTATCCTTTACATCTTATCTAATATGCGTCGTCATCATCAATACCATTGCACATCAGTACTCCCAAGTTCTCACACATCACAATCCATGCGTGCCACCTTGCATTGGAGTACACTTCAATCATATTAGAGGAGAATATATCGTATGTATCGGAAAAATCAAGTGGACTCCTTATATATACTTGTGTATCTGGATTTTAGAACCTGATCAACACATAAGTCATGTGGTTTTTAAGATAGTATCAGAACAAGTTTAGACCCACTTTGATGTTTTTGCTTTCTCCATAGGTTCATCTTGATCGTGAGAGGGAGTATTAGAAGAGAACAGTATAGAAATATCCAATATCAGAAAAACCAAGTGGAGTCTGATCTGTACTTTTATATATATTTGGGTCTTAGAATCTCAACATCTAAATTTTATAAATTTTAAGATGGTATCAGAGTAGGCTTATGCATATAATCTTGAGCCTTAATCTCAAACCTAAATTTTGTGTAGTATCTTGGAATCTATGAACTCTACTTGATTTTTTCTACATGAGATATTCCTATACAGTTCTCTCATAATAAATCATACCTTTTGTCATATTACATATAGATACATACATATATAGATATACATATATACTGATAAATTGATAAAGAAGTCGCTATTATTGATCAATATATGGAGACACCTACATTAATCTGTAATTGCAGTGCCCTACCAACGGACAGGAAATGAGAGCATCATGTCAGCATAGTTTAATATATATATATATAATATATATATATATATATATATATATATATATATATATATATATATCAATATGTGCGTACGCATGTGTGAAGAATATCTTACCTGATAATATCAATATCGTTCTTGCACTGAAGTCGATGAAAAAGGCAGCCTGAAGACATTTGGGTTGGCAAACCATGGAGTTTTTTTTTACTATTATTTTATTTTATGTGGATTAGTTTATGCAGGAACAACAAAACCTAACATACAAATCAAGTAAGGGCCGGTTAATTTATCGATGCCATCCGGTATCAACAATATCCCAAAACCTTTCTTCCTTCTATTTTTCGAATTCTTCTATCCATATATATTGCAGAGGGTAAGATATTGGCATATATTTCACCATTCTTGTCCTTCCATAATCCCTTCTTCTAATTAGCTATATATATCACATGAGTCCATGCATGCATATCTTAAAGCTAATTAAAACTGGGTTTGAGCCATGATCTCATGCTCCTGCATGTGTCCGTGGTTGTCTGCACTAGAACCTGCATGTTCTTCTGTCTTTCACTGATTCTTTTCGAATGACTAGATCTTCTGCTTATCTTACCTTCACATATATGTACACACTTGTCCTTGTCAGTACCGGCCGGCGCATCATATACATATAGATTGCTGCAAAACGGCCTATGTGCTATGTCATCATCTCCAAGTTGTTCATGCACATATGCATCTATATTATTGTGGGTGCCCCCCACCCCTTACGTCTATTACATAAACCAGTCCTTGTCAGTGGCTCCCTCTCATATATATATGTATATATCAATTGGCAAACCTCCACGCATGCTAGCTGTGTCATCTGGATGAATCCATGGTACATAATTAGTGTGAAGCTAATTAGGCCACTCCACCTCCCGTCCCGTCTTATACTTTCCCTCTTCCTGTACGTCTGATGGGTCCACCCCCACATGTTATCCGTATCATCCACCGTCCGTTTCGTGTGGGGGAGTACCTGATCATGGATATATTTGCACCCTTGAGCTAGCTAGCAACCCCCTCGGGAGGGCCACAACTTGATGGCTTATGTAGCAACACATGACTTGTCCAAATATTGGCCTCTTAACTTGTTCGATCAGGATCGGAGATGAAATTTTTTGAAGGGATTGAGAGAGAGAAGGAACGTTCGGGGTGGATATATACGTCACCAGCAGATCCTGTATGATTAATTAGTGATATAAAAAGATGCATATGGGATTGTGATTGAGTGCATGCGCAGTCCTGAGCGAAACCATAATATGTCTGAATGTACCAACATCCAAAGCATTACATCCCATGTTTGTCCATAAATCTCCTACTTTGTCTGCGAACATGGCATGAGTTCACTAAGGATTATATATATAATCGGTAACACGGCGCCAAGAGTGCTGCCACCCGACTTTTACAAAGGTTGACATGTATAGAACCTTAATTAATCGATTAATTAATGATTAGAAGCCATGCACTTGTGTGATTGTGCGATCAGCCGATCATGAGTAATCATGAAAGCTAATTAATTAATTAAACAGATGGAGTTAACGAAGCCAGCCCCCCGTGACCTTACCCATCTGGGTTTACCAAAAAAAAAGAAAGAAAAAAAACCACCTGTGTGAGCAGTGAGGGCCTTGTCAAAATCTTCATCCCGATGACGTGTACGTGTTGTACACACACATGCACGTACACATACATCTATATATGTATGTATACATATTTGCAACAGACATATACGTAAGTTATATGCGCACTTCCATTTCTCCCTTTTTCCAGCTTTCTATGACAGAGATGGGTACGTAGTTCTTCTCCTTCTTCTTCTTTTTTGAGAAGATATCATCAGATTCTCTTCTAGTTAACAAACCCAACTTTGTTCTATCCAAAATAGTAACCTTTCCAAAGCAAGTAAACCATCTTTGATGAGGACCCAGGACCATCTCATTGAGTGCCACCTCTAATTAAAGTTTATATAATTACTGAAGCACATTTGTTGTAATTAAGAGATATATGTAAGTTTATTGTTGTGTGACATTATTTATTTACTCTATATCCTGAAAGAGAAACTTACAAATTCAAACACACAAGACCACATCTATCTATCTATCTATCTATCTATCTATCTATATATTATGTATATATAAAATTTCAACAATGTGTGCTCATGGAGAAAAAGAGAAGGTGGTCATCAACCTAATCAATGGACACGCCAAGCCAGGCTTCCCGTTGAAGGATCTGGTGGCACCTGGACTAAGCAATGCTTGTAGAGAACCTTTACCCACCTGCCTAAGCTATCACAACAGTTACAACTCACAAGCCGGGGAGCTAAATAACAAACCCTATACTAGCTTCGTAGCTCAGAACAAGTGTAGTGTTATGGCGTCCCGACGGCCCTCCCCATCGCTGTCCGGGGAATGAGATGACGATGGACGACAGTCCACTTGATGTGGACTGGACCCCCTCATGTCGGCTCCACCCCCACCCTTCCATGGGCCCATCCAAAGGTTAAACCTTAGGCGGCGGCCAAACTGTTACTCCGTTAACCTGTCCTCCGTTTTATTAGGGCCGTGATTCGTGCCTCCTTATAAATTCCGAGTTGATGGTACCTCCTCCCCCATGATTTGGAATTAAATGAAATCCCACAAGAAACTCGAGAAGAGTGGAAAAAACAAAAAAGATCATTAGGGCGTACTGACATCATTGGACATACGTTTAATGATCCACATTAGTTTTGGATCAGATAATTAATGATATCGATGTTTTTCTGATCTTATCAGGAATATGATCATGGTTTTCCTAATTTGTTCACTCTCATATATTGCACTGTTTGCTTCCATTGTGGAAGAATTTCGTGTATAACTTCATTTAATTGTCGAAAATGAAATGATCCACTTCTGTCCTTGGTGATATTCCTACAAACTGTTTTGGCAGCATGCATGAACTCACGAACACGTACGCGCATCCGGACAGGAACAAAGGGTGTTGTAGAAGGGCAAGGGATCAAAGGAAATTTAGAGTTTTATTTATGAAGAAACGGAATAAATTAAAAGCAACTGACAAAGTCCGTGTGCATAAGAACACTCACTCACACACAAACACCACACAACAAGAGCCAAAAGGGACACCCTTTAGGACTTCAAACGTGGGGGAGGCAGTGGATATATCAAACAGTTGATGGGTGCTGAATTATTGCATTTATCGAGTCACTTGCTAGCTATCTAGTTGTCGACTGTTGTCCCTCCCGTGATCAATTAATGTTGAGATGGTGAAACATCGACCAGTTACATCACCCATCAAGCACGTCAGTTTGGATAAGAAGATCCAAGAGAGTAGCTAGCTAGGTCATGAACAATATGATGTGTGTTGGGGAAGAGTGTGAGAAGCATTAATGCCGCTTGTTAATTATTAGGAGATTAAGAGTTAATCAATTCTTGTCTTTAGAATCTTTATTTGTGGGTGTGAGTTGAGGTTAATTATCTGCCGTTATTGAGGCATATATGCATGAAACATTTCTTTTCTCTTCCTTTTAGCTGTTCTAGCGACCACGAAATCCTATCTTCAGGAAAAAAAAAACTTATGAGAGATTTCTCAAGAATAAGATAATAGGCTAGTTTTCTACTGTTTATCTAATTGTTTCTTCATGTTCTAGACTTATATGAGGTGACAAGGGGGAAACTTCACCACTATTTTTGTTTCTCAATATTGTTTTAAGCAGATAGATTTATAAGACGAGCTGATGTGATACTAGATATAAGCCAGATTTGCTCCATAACAAATATGAGGTTTAATTTGGATTCAGCTAGAGATCTCACCAACCATGCATTAATTGAATAGAAAAGATGGCCCCCCTCCTTACTAATCTAATTAAACAGATTCCATCAAGAAATAACTAGACGAAGGCATAATTAATTAGCTACCACCTGAAACATCTACAACCCAAGCTGATGAAAGAAGAAAACCATATGCTCCCCGGCCCCCTTTTTCTTGACATTGATGGACGAGATCGATGGATATGCATGCTCACCATCATAATTAATTATAGGTAAAATTCAATTGCATGCGATGGGCGATTGATCTCGGTTCATAAGGGGAAACCCTAATTTGGTGCACAAATTATGAGACCCATAAGAATCCCCCCAAGTACGCTTGGGCGTAATGACGCAAATGGCACAGCCGTCACCAGCCAGGGCCTCCCCCTGCCCCCTCCACGTACCTCACGCTTTCCCTTTTGTTCCCATTGAACACCTCATCGTTGATATGTATGTATTGTCCTCGCAATCATTGAGACCATAACATTGTGACATGACGGCTAATTAGGAGAATCGAAGGAACTAGTTCAAGGCCTTCCCGGCCCCCATGTGAATGAGATAAACGTGTATTCCCACTAACATATATAGAACACATACATGTAAACAAGTAATAAAAGCATATTTACGTGGTACTAGCAACTAAATTATTGATGTCAAATAGCAATGGCACAAGATTAATTGCGGGAAGGAATAAGAATGTGGAGCCGTCACTCTACCTGCAAACCCCCCCTCCCAAACCCTAACCCTAAGTTGGGCCGGGGAAAACCTTACACAAATTAAGTCGAGGACTCTTCTTTGGGGGCGTTAATAATTGGGCTCCATCGGTGGTCTGCCTCTGGTGCGTTACATATGTTTCATGCTCCGCCCGGAGCCTGCGGCGGAGGCGCTGGCGTCTTCCTTGTGCTACACTACAGCCGCGCTGGGCCGCAGACGGGCCCACCGCAGGGCCCAACACGCTTCCACCAAATGACCAAACCCCCCCACGCCGGCACCCGCCGTGGGGCGCACGAGAAGAGGGCCAATTTGGGTAATCCGGCGCCCACATGATTGCCCCCTCCCGGCCCCGGCCCCCGCCCGCGACGATGCCGTGTCGCCGGAGGCGTCCGATGTCACGCTAACGGCCGAGCTTTGCGGGGGTGGGGCCCCGCCGGCGAGGCGAACGTGCAACGTGGCGGGTGGGGGAGGGGGAGGTGTCCACACTCTGACAATTCGGACGCCGAAGAGGACACGTCGGCAGAGGTGTCAGTGTCGGAGAACCGCGTTGTCGTCATCCTGCAGTCCAAGGTTGGCGTGGCGCCCTCTCTCTCTAACGTCTCTATTATTTTTGATGTTTATATTTGTCCAACTACGGAGAGGTAACAGAGTAACCGTTATCTAGTACTAAGACCACCTCTTCGAAATGTTCGTGCACGTGCTGACAACAAGTGTTTCTTTAATTATCCGGTTTAATTAACAAATCCTAGCTAGGTCTCATTAATCAAATACTTATAAGTACTTGTAAATTAAGTGTGGAGATGCGGGTACGGTAAATCTTCTTCTTGCAAGTAATTAATCCTTTAATTGTCCTCGGAATGTGGAGCTAGCATATCCATTAATGTTCAAATTGCTCACCTTGTCGACTAATTAAATCGAACTTGAGAATCTGAGATGAGAAGCAAGAGAAGGGGAAGCGGACTAGATCAGGAGGATCGGAGTTTAATCTCACAGCCGCCATCGGTTTTCTTCTGATCGTAGCGATCTTCCAAGCTAGGGAAGACTCACAAGCATAGGCAATATTCAAGTGAGGAATACAAGTCAACATATCATCTCTATGTTTCTTTTCTTTCTCCCTCCACTTCCCAACTCATTTTTCGTTCTCAGGGCCAGTTGAATCTAACTTAAATATTGTTGGAGGAATATTTGTCTTGAGAATTAATGCCTACTCAAATTTTTTTTTATCTTTTTAGATTGAATTTGTTTGAGCACACAACAAAAGAAAATTCCTATATAAAGTTAATATTTCATCACTCGAGATATGAGTTAATTTGACCTCTCGAGGTCGACTTATTTGAAATATTAGGAAGATACCAACCTAAAGCCGGCCATGAATCTATATATAAAAAGTCGTTGCAGAGCGATTTTGGATGCCAAAGATAGAGAACTTGGATATGCTAATAGAGAGGAAAATTGAAGTAGCTAATGTTGATTCCAAATCAATTCGGCTTGTAATAAGTCTTTGAGAAAGAGTTGGGATCAACTCTCTGACACTCAAATTAGATGTTGGCTCTGAGAAGGGAGTTGGAACTTGACTGAGGAGGAGAGAGAGAGTAGATGTGCTTGAGTTAAGATCTCCAACTAAGACCTAAAACTTAAATCATGTTTACCTATGACGATGGAGTTACTTTTATAAATACAGAAGTTAAAGTAGACTAGGACTCTTTGAGTTCGATGGATTCTGAAAGGCCTTTAGCCTTTTGACCTCTCAATTAACCACGACTCTTGAGAGAAGTTGATGTGCAACCTTTAGTTGAGTTTGTAAGCTGGAGATCGAGTCATGATGAGTATATTGACTTGGTTTGTCTTTCCTCTGAGCCGACTTCACCTTTGGGCGGAAGTAGGGCTGAAATAAGTTGACACCGCTATTAATTGGTGTAAGTTCGAGGGGGCCGCGAGGTTTTTTATTGGGTCGGAGGATCTGGGCCAGCCACGGAACCGTCATGTATATATATATTAATTGTTACGGGGGTTTCCAAGCAGGCGGCCGACTCCGAAGGTAGCTGACCACATCTAAGGTAGTCCGACATTCAGCAGCTTTGGTTGATTGCATGACCTCACCTCGGATGAGAACCAATTCGGATCGACAGAGTCGACGGAGATGGTGACGTCCGAGGTGATCAGGGTATTTCCGATGGGTCAGACCTCGATCATCAACCGACCTCAGTAAGGCCATTGGCCGACATCTTATCTACGGCCTCTCCAAGTACGTCACTACAGCTATGGTCTGTGAGTCCCGGCGTCTACAGCTCGGCCCAGGCAGGCCTGTCTACAGCTCGGCCCAGACGGCCTCGCGAATCCGACCACAAGGGAGCTCACCGTTTGGCACCTCGGGTCATCGAAAGCTTGGTCTAGCCGACCTGGAGCTCGGCCCTCTCTTGTGCCCCTCACAGCCCACAACGGCCAACAGGCGGATAAGGCAATGACCGAGAATCACGGAACCTCAAGTCACGCCATTAAGGCCGTGATCTCAGCAATCAAGCCTACATGTGGCAACCACGATCATCGCAACTCTGCAGAAGTAACGACACCCAATCCGGCGGGAATCTCGGTAACTCCCAGCGAGATTGACGGCTCGTCCAGCTCACACGTACGTGTCCTAACACTATATAAAGGTAGACACTCCACATGCAAGGGTACGCGATTCTCCCCCACGCTAGGCCATTCTGCTCGCGGCTAGCACTGACTTGAGCATCAGAGTGTCTCCCCGCCGAGCCCACTCGGCGGGCTTTGCAGGTCAGGTCGGGAGGTCGGGAGAAGCTTCGCACGTCGGCCAAGCGCGCCTCAAAAGGATTTATCGGCTTGGTCGTCTCGGCTCCGTCTGGCGAGAAGCGCCTCAACGGTCACCTCGGCTGGAGCTGAGCTATGTTACTATAACAGTAACATTGGCGCCGTCTGTGGGAAATCGCTACTAAATGTCAGTACGGTTTCCTCCCCCTATTCTCAATTGAACTTCACCAGTGTGTACCACGAAGAGCCCTTTCGTCATTAGCTGTGATCGGCAAGGCGGCCGACAAAGGCATTTGCCGCGGTCGGCACAGGGGCCGACCAAGATTACAACAAGCTCTAGTTACGGCTAAAAGAGGTCAGGCCACTCTAGTTTCTGACCTTGGATATTATTCAGGCATGTTGACCTTGGCTACGAGACGAGATATCGGATCACAGAGAAAGCCCTCAGACATGAGGCTAAGTTGGAACTCAGCACCATACCGTTATTTGACATCTCATAGGCACCTGGCCGACCAGTTCTGGTAAGCTTCTGCATAGGAAAGCCCAAAGCCGAGCTACGATTCTTGTACTACCATATCCCCAGCTTGGGAAGCCTAAGCCCCCCAAACAGGAGGCCGTTATCACACGATTGATATCCTCGTCATGAGGACGATGAGAACGACGAGTAGTCTTATCGTCTTAAGTCTACCCCTATTATTCCCAATCGATCAGGACAACCCGAGAAGCAGGTTAAAGGACACGAACGTCATAGCTAGCTCGTCCGAGGTCGCTCCGGCACTCCGAGCTCCTGAAGGCGTGTCGCTTTGGCACACTATATCACAGCTCGTCCGAGGACGCTCCGACACTCCGAGCTCAAGGCATGGACGTCGCTTCGACACACGTATATCTTAGCTCGTCCGAGGTCGCTCCGGCACTCCGAGCTCCTGAAGGCGTGGTCGCTTTGGCACACGTATATCGTAGCTCGTCCGAGGTCGCTCCGGCACTCCGAGCTCCTGAAGGCGTGGTTTGCTTCGGCACACGTATATCGTAGTTCGTCCGAGGTCGCTCCGGCACTCCGAGCTCCTGAAGGTGTGGTCGCTTCGGCACACGGATATCATAGCTCGTCTGAGGTCGCTCCGGCACTCCGAGCTCAAGGCGTGGTCGCTTTGGCACACGTATATCGTAGCTCGTCCGAGGTTGCTCCGGCACTCCGAGCTCCTGAAGGCTTGGTCGCTTCGACACATGTATATCATAGCTCGTCTGAGGTCGCTCCGGCACTCCGAGCTCCCCACACGAAATCGCTTCGGCACTCCGATCTCCCCACACGAAATCGCTTCGGCACTCCGAGCTCCCCCCCGCTAGGCCATTCTGCTCGACTAGCAACTGACTTGAGCATCGGAGTATCTCCCCGCCGAGCCCACTCGGCGGACTTTGCAGGTCAGGTCGGGAGGTTGGGAGAAGCTTCGCACGTCAACCAAGTGCGCCTCAAAAGAATTTATCGGCTTGGTCGTCTCGTCTCCGTCTGGCGAGAAGCGCCTCAACGGTCACCTTGGCTGGAGTCGAGCTATGTTACTATAGCAGTAACATTAATTAAGAAAGTATTTCAAATCAATATTATTTTATTGATCTGTTCTATTACAACGTGCAAGCTGATCAACTATTGTAAAATGGCGTCCCTTCGTAGTGTTCTCCCTTTTTATGTCAATACATAATATATCATATCAGCATATTATAACATCTGTCTAGCCTCTTAATCCTCTTTTAATCCACACGAGACTTGAATGCTCAAGGCATTAATCCATCCTTGATCCTTGGCTAACAGTTGTATACGATCGTATACAACTAATGTATTCTTTTTGCCTCCTCTCTTTTTCTTAATTCTGATCGAGTTCATTGATCGATGGGACTCGCGGCAGCTACATGTTGCAGAGCCTTACGTCCAACAAAATGCACGAGCATGGCTCGGCTCCCCAGATCGTCCTCGTCGCCAGTATTGTTTAGAACTTAACCTCCTCAATGTAAATTAGACCCACGCTCGAAGTGGCCGGGCACCATTTTTTTAATCAGTGACTTCCTAATTTAATTATCAAAACATAATCTTGAGATTGATAATTAATTAATTTGCAACAGTCTATAAACCTACATGCATATGAATGTCATGTGTATATATACATGGCTATGTACATGTGTATATGTAGCCATCAAGCATGTAGATACGTGTTAGTTGTCTTTACGTTACGGCCAAAACACTCTCATCATCTCTTTTCTTGAGGATCTGAACATGCTTGGGGAGACGTCTATCTCGTGCCCGTGGGCGTTCTTAGGCTGTTGTTTGCACAAGCGCGAGAGCCCTTCCAATGAAGACTACGGCCCGTGCCCATGTACACTAATTAATTACCTGGCCGAGATAATAGGGTTATTTAAAGGTTCTAGATGGCAAGGCATAACTAGCTCTTATTGGCATCCGCTTGCTCTATCTTACTTCCCCCTCCCTCCCTCTATATATACAAGATGTTCTCGCATCCCGAGCCATAGTTTTCAAGTCATTCTGCAAACACACAACAAAGCGCAAAAAGCTTTAAGCACACCGAGAGTCTCCACCTTCCCCCTTTCCTCTCTCTCTCTCCTCTCCCTCTCTCTCTCTCTCTCACTCTCTCTTTCTCTCTCTAGGAACGATGGGTTTAAGGGAGATCGAATCCATGCTGCCACCAGGTTTCAGGTTCTACCCAAGTGACGAGGAGCTGGTGTGCCACTACCTGTACAAGAAGGTGGCCAACGAGAGGACCTCCCAGGGGACCTTGGTGGACGTGGACTTGCACACTCGCGAGCCGTGGGAGCTCCCTGGTGAGTTCCCCCCTCCGCCACCTTCTTCCCCACCCCTTCTCTTTTTTTTTCTTCTGGACCTTCTAGTTCTTGCTGTTTGCTTTTCGTTCACTGAAATCTTCGAATTCTCCACATTGGACTCCCCCACTTCTTAATACTCCCTTCCATCGACTCCGTTAATTCGATCGCTTAACCCCGTTCCCTGGTCGGCCTAGATTCAGCTGGGTGATCACAATGAACCAAGTTGGTGCTGGATTGATTCTTTCGTCCGAGACTCGATCCCATGTGTATGCATCGTGTCATTATATATTCTCTTAGAGAGCTAGCTAGCTCCTTGTTCACCTGTTCTGATAAAGAACTATTTACATGGGAAATTAGATTTCTTCTGCTATGCATCACCTTGAATGTGATTCTCCATATATATTCCGAGGTTTGAGTACTGAGTGCAAAGATGAATCATGTTGTCAACACGCCTTGGAAGGCTATGGCAGTACATGTGTACAAAAATAGCAACCAGTTCAGGACAATACCGTCCTAGCTGGGGTATTGATTAATTAGCTTATGATATGACCATGTTTAATATACAGATCAGACAACTCGGTGGAGGATTAATTATGTTGTGGTAGCTATATAAAATATATGAATAATATTTATGGTATATAGATATTGTTTCTATATGTACAAGTACATCGATCGTATCGATTGAGTTTATCAAAAAAAACCATGGAAGCGATAGGGATATTCATGAACGAAATCTTCTAGCCAAAACACGCCAAGGGTTGGCCACGCTCATAAAAGTGATGTTTCTACAACCTTATCCGATTAGTTACTTCTTCTACAATCTGCCTGCAATCAACGTACATGTACTTGGAGGGTGGAGTTTTACAGCACTACTCTTAATTATCTCTGCGTAATTGTATCACAGATGTGGCCAAGCTCAGCGCCAACGAGTGGTATTTCTTCAGCTTCCGAGACCGGAAGTACGCCACGGGCTCCCGCACCAACCGCGCCACCAAGTCCGGCTACTGGAAGGCCACCGGCAAGGACCGCACCGTGTACGAGCCCACCACGCATGCACTCGTCGGCATGAGGAAGACGCTGGTGTTCTACCAGGGCCGAGCTCCCAACGGGATCAAGACCGGATGGGTCATGCATGAGTTCCGGCTGGAGAACCCGCACATGCCCCCCAGGGTATTAATCATCATATATATGCATATAAGCTTCTCCTGATTAATTCACCTTCATCACTGTTAATATATAGATTTTACATGCACGATCGTTTCAAACATCTTGCGGGTAGCTGGGAAAACTCGTTTATTGTGTTGATGGAATTAACACATATACTGTAGTACAATTTCATGGCTAGCGTGTGAAGGTAGAACAGGTATGGTATACTGTAGATTGATAGCTAGCCATGAGGCCCAAGATGGTATAAAAATTGCAAAAAATAGGAGTATGGGTTGTGGTAGTCCCCGTATATATATACAAATGATTCGGAATCTGTTCAGTGCTTATCCAGGTCCTTTCGTAGGATGTATGCCTTCTTTTGAGTGTGGCCAATTACCAAACATGCAATTATTTCTCCGCTGCACCTGCATGCGTTTGTAAGCAGCTGTCACCTTAACTTGTTTGGCCGGGCTTTGTCTTGTTCTGTTCGACAGGAGGACTGGGTGCTCTGCCGAGTGTTTCACAAGAGGAAGGGGGAGACAGTGAGATATGGCCTGGAAAGCGAGCAGGACAACGCCGGCTCCTCCTCCCCGAATTTGGAGTCTTCCTCCCCACCCTCCATGACGGACCAAGGCGTCAATGATGGGTACGAGCAGCAGCAACAACTTGTTCCCTACGGCTGCCATCCCCCACTACGCCACCGCCAGCTCCCGGATGACACGTCCGGCCAGAACTATGGCTTCCTCAACATGGCGGCGTGGCACTACGATTTCGTCGACTTCCCACAGGGAGGGGTCGACGGTGCCCACTTCCCCGGCGTCGACGCCAGGGGAGCTGGAGATGAATACGGCTTCTTGCTGGACGTGGGCGGACTGGGAGGCGATGACATGAAAGATGTGGAGATGATGAGCAGCTTCGAAGACATGAGGTTTCCGGACGCGACGGACAAGGCCGTCTTCTTCTAGTTGCTGTACCAGTACTGGGAGGTGGCTGGGGTTGTGTTAATTTGCTGTTGTTGAAAGCTTCGTGTTCATGGTGACACGTCTGTTTGATTTGGAATTTGGGAAGAATGATTGAGTTGGCGCGGGGTTGGATGGCCAGAGAAAGGTGGCGGCTGTGATGTGTACATATTTCCGGTTTGGTGGGTAGGGGGGCGCTAGGATATGGAGGATTTAATTAGTTGATCTCAAATGTTATGTTACAGTAGTTCTTACACTTCACACACCTCATAAGGTCATCGAAAAAGGAAAACTGAAAATATTGTATATGCATAGGCACACATTGCTTCATTATTAGTCGAGATGTAAAACCACATTGTTCTCCCATCGGTTTCTTCATCCTCTGATTATTTAATTTGTTCTCAAAGTTTCATGTTAATTCTAGTCCTTCCTTCTTCTTTAATTAATGACGAAATCAACTCCCAATCCAAATCTTGACTACTACTATATTTTAGGTCCATTGACTCAATTTTTTTGACATCCGATCCATTAGAAGTTCATCTTTATTTTTAGATCCAAAAATGTGACTACCGTCAGTTAACTGACGGTGGATGCCCTTCCGTCACCTTCTCTGCGTCGTTGGCGTCGCGGGGGGCCCGGCGACTGCTGCACCAAGTGAAGTGCCGCCGCGTCACCCAACCCCCGCGCTGCCTCTTCCCCCCGCCGGCCCTCTCCATCACTCCCGCGCATCTCTCCCTCTCCCCGCCGTCTCCCCCTCCCTCTCCCGAGGTGCTGTCTCTACTCACCGCGCCTCTCTCTCTCTCTCTCTCTCTCTCTCTCTCTCTCTCTCTCCTCCCTCCCCGCCGTTGTCTCTCTCTCCTGCGCCGCGGCTGCTCTCTCCCTCCCAACGCCTTCCCTCTCTCCGCGCTTCTCTCTCTCTCCCTCTCTCTCACTCCCGCACCTTCTCTCTCTCTCTCTCCTCCGTCGCTCTCTCTCTCTCTCCACGGTCTTCTTCTCTCTCCCCCCTCTGTCGTGCCCTCTCTCTTCCCTGGCGCCTTCTCCCTGCCTCTCCCGTTTCTCTCTGTCTGTCTTCCTCTCTCTCCCGGAGCCCACTCTCCTTTCCCTGCTCCATCCCCATCTCCCTCCTCACATTCCCTCTCTCTCGTCCGCGCAAACGCCGCGACGCCAAACCCCCCTCTGCGTGGCGCCCCTGCGAGATCTCTGCGCTCCCTTCCCACTGCCGACACGGTCCTTCCCACATGCCGCCGCCCTGTCATTGCTCCCCTTCCGTCACTGTCACGGAGGTCTCACGGAAGGAGACTGAAGGACCTACACATAATAGAAATTGGATAAATGGATCTAAAAATAACTTTTCTGGTCAATGGACCTAAAAATAAATGGAAGGTCAACAAATGGACCTAAAATAAAAAAACCCATAATTAATTAATATCATCATCTTGATCCGTCTCATAGACGGATCAAGATGACGTGATGATATTAATTAATTAAAGAATATATATATATATATATTATATATATAATATATATATATATATATAATATATATATATATATATGCTGCGCGCGCCACACAACACACTGACATGCTCTTCGCACGTGTTGGGTGGGTATCTAAGGTGTGCATTCACAAGTTGTGTTGTTTGATGTGTGTACATAGAGAAAGACTTACTGCACTTTAGGAAAGAGCAATCCACCTAGGATGGCAGCCCATGTGGCGCCACATGGGTTGTCATGTGATTTTTTTTTTTTTGAAATCTAACTTTTTTTTTGGAGCCTAACCCATCTATTTGGCGCCCAACCCATTTATTTTGGAGCTTAGTTTTTTATTTTGGAGCTTAAAAAATAGTTTGGCTCCAAAACAAAAGGTATGTTGGACTCTAAAAATAAAAAGTTGGGCTCCAAAATAGATGAGTTGGATTCAAAATAGATGGGTTAGGCTAAAAAAAAGAAGCTAGATTTCAAAAAAAAAAAGAAAAAAAAAAAAAACCACATGACAGCCCATGTGGTGCCACATGGGCTGCCATCCTAGGTGGATTGTACTTACTGCACTTTCCTAAAGCGCAGCGAATCTTTCTCGTGTACATAAAAAGAGGAGAAAGGCTTAGTGCACTTTCTTATTGCACTCAAGTGCAATATGACTAGGCACAAAGTCCATGTGGCACATCTCACATGGGGAGTGATAAAGTGGCAACTTAATTATTGGGTGCCACATAGATTTAGTGTCTAGTCATATTACACTTAAGTGTAATATGAAAATACACTAAACATTTCTCAAAAGAGAAATATTTATGAAAAGAGAAAGGCTTTTTGCACTTGTGAAAGTGCAGAAATGTCTAGTCATCCTGCACTTCTCCCCTTCCATTGGTAGAAAAGAGGAGAGAGGTCTATGTGGCAGCTTCATTCCACCAATAAGAGGGGGGAAGTGCATGATGACTAGGTATTTCTGCACTTTCACAAAATTGGAGAAAGCCTTTCTCTTATGAAAAATATTTAGTGTATATAAATTGTGTGCATTAATTGGACACACACCCTGTAAAAATATGCCACCTCAACTCTAACCCAATTTGGGGAGGGGATAACGACCTTTGATTATCTTAATCAGGGGTTGCTTAACTCATGTTTTAAAGAAAAATAATTTGGCTCTATTTGAAAGGTTTGAGTTAAAAGTGGGGAGAAAAGAGGTTAAAATTACCCCAACAAAAAAGGAGGGGCAATTTAACCGGGTGGCTACCCCTCTATATCCCGAGTTAGCACTATGTACCCTCTGGATTACTCTAATCGACTTTTCAAAGCCAGTTAGTGGCTAACCCCTCGGTTATCCTTCCCTATCTCTCCTCATAACTCGTGTCAAAGTGGAGGATTTATTAAAATCTGATGTGAATTGTTTGGTTAATAATCTTATTAATTGAGAGAGAGAGAAAAAATAGTCTTATCATATTTTCAACTAATAAAATTAATTTTCAAATAATTCACATCAATTTAATTTACATTAATTTTATTACAAAACGTATCTTACAATGAATACTTCTTAGATAAAAATTAATAGTCGAATGAAGGTCATTAAGAGGGACTCCTCTCCGTAGAAAATAAGCTTTTGGGTTTTAACACACAGACTGATACAATGCATCCTTGTGGTTAAGGAAAGAAGATTAATTTGGAAGAACAGATGACTAGTGTGTGTGTGAGAGAGAAAGAAGAGCGCGAGAGACAGAATGGGGAGTTCTAAACTGTGCTAATTGAAATTCCCTTTTACTTGTAATCATCTTTGTTTGAGAGGTTTGAAGAGGGCATCTGGTGGTAGCTGAAGAAGATGCATCGGTGTCACTGTTGATGTCCCTGTTGTGGCATTCTCCTTTATCGTTTTCCTCTCATAATTGCACTTGTGTTCTCACATCGTAGCCCAAGACCTTGGATTGTGGTGCATATGTACACTTGTTCCCACCTTTCTTTTTGTCGGGTAGGAGGGGATATACATATGTTTGCTACGTGTAGGGATGACAGACAAACGGGAGTTTAAAGAGAATCTGTAAGCTTACTGTGCGTGCTAGCTAGGAAAATCTCAATTTCATCTCAATAAGCGTGTACGCTTTATTCTTCGTTAATTAGACAAGAAAGAAATGGCCAAATATCATAATTTCCCGTAGTACTCCCACAGTTTTTGGCATGGTCATCCTTAATTGCATGATCACAATTAACTCATAGATGCATTAGTCATCTACGTCATAGTACACTCTTTGATATATGAGTAATGTTAGGCTCCCGGCACTGTCGGGAGCTTAGCTGAGCTGGAGGGGTCGCGCCCCTCCACACGCACGCCGCGTCGAAGAGGCGGGCCCTCCCAACATTAAATATTATTTTTATTTATATATATAATTTGTGCACAAATAATATATTTGTGCACACAAATATATCATTGTGCACATAAATAATACACAAAAAATAAAAAAAAAAGAAAAAAAAACAAAACATTAATGCGGGGGGCCCGCCCCTCCACACGGCGCGGTGTGGGGGGGCGCGGCCCCCCAGCTCAGCTAGCTCCGGGGAGCATAGCATTTCTCTTGATAATATATAGCTGTAATGAATTCTTTCATCCCTTGCAATTATATAGCTTGTGGTCCAGATCATTCTCTTGATATATAGCTTGTGGTCCAGATTCTAACGCCTGTTTCTACAGGACTATCCTACGGAAGTTTATTATGGATCCTTCGTCTCCGTTTAGCTAATAACTAGTTAAGAGCAAGATATGCCCAAATTAATAAGCGCCACACACAAGCCAACAAAGTTCTTCTACAACGTTAATTTACCACAGCTGATCATATGCAGTTGTATTGGACGCTAGTACTGCATGTGGTCTCCATTCACATGCACACGATCGCCTCTTCTGCCACAAACCAACGCCAATAATGTTTAACATGTTGCTTGTTTGTTCTTGGGTTGATCTTGAGGACCCATTTCCTCCAACTGTGTCGACGTACGTAGCTAAGCGATCCGATCCTTTTCTATTCTCTGTAGATTTCCTATGGACCACCTCGGTTGTGTGTAGGAGGCCTCTATTTCTTCGCTAGCTCTTGTCTTTCTGTCCTTTTAAATTAAATTTAGTAGCTGTACAGATATTCTAATTTACACGTCTTTATCAGGAATACGTATATAGCTAGATGTAATTTCTTATCCAAATGATTCTTATCGAATGATGTTATCATTATTATATATGTAATACGTGCCAAGATTGCCAAAACGTTGCTGATTAACGCGCTTATCGCTGTTTGTTATGCAGGAAACATACGTGAATTCCCCATCACAGAGACCTAGGGTTTGGTTAAGCGGCGAAGCATTAAAGTTGGGACAGCATCCATGTCACCATCTTCGGCCAGTATCCTTCCTCTATGCTTAGTAATTATACTCTGAGGATGCTGTCTGTCACAGATTCGAACATCAAATTAAGAAGGAATTGCCATCTTATATACCAGATCTGTGCCAACATATCATGCACGGTGTAACTTTCTTTGTTTGGCAACCGCGCGCAAAGTGATTGCAGGCGTGTCAAGTTGCACTTCTCCCAGAGGGATCGAGTTTACGTATCTTGACATCTAAACTTTAAAGTGATGAGAAAACGTCGATCTTAAGATGAAGTGTTTGGGGCACTCTATGTCGTGGGGTCTGGCATTACCGAAGCCTACAGGAGCTGCTTGGGTAGTGGGTACCCAGTACTATACTATGCAGTCATTTCGCTAAACGCACAGTACTCTTTTCAAAGAACTGTAGATATATGATCCACATCGTCCATGCGAATTTTCTCAAAACTCCGAAAGGGGCCACACGTACGATCACTGAAAGCCAGTCGGATCGACCGGCATGAAAGGTAGAATCAAGTTACTGTTCCTATATTTGATTTAAATTTACTCTCTTGTTTACATGCAATCGTGTTGAAGCTACTCAGCTATATATATTGAGTCATTCAACTTCATCATATTGTTAATTTACTGATTATAAATGCATGTGTGCATGGATGCTGAGTATAGAATTTCCCTTCCCGCGTCTGGAAATATCTTCCTTCATTTGTACTCATCGAAGAGGCCATCTATGCATCTACGCGCACTGCCGAGCTACGTACCTTCTTGCTTTCTCTTCGTAGAGGTCACAATAAGATATGATCCAAACTGCAGAAGAAAGAAAGAGCTCAGCAGTCATCTTTCGGGGTTCTCTTCAGTCATTTACAAATCTAATAAATTAACCCTCTTTGTTCCATGAGGGAGACTTGAGATGTGGTCAGGTGTGCCATAAATTGCTGTAAAACACTGTAAAATATCGTAAAATGGCATATTTTGGTGTATCATGAATTATTTTACTACATTATCTTTGTTTTTAATATGCTGGATTTTAAAATCGATCAATGCCTATTGCACAATTCTAAACCGATTTTGGTTTCCACTTTAAAGTAAATATTTTAAAATCGGACAAGCATTTTATTTTCACAAATTTTAGAATCTTATTTAATTACTCTTTCAATGGTCAGGTAGCACTAGCACCAGTTTACTTGTTTTGCAAAGCGTACGTATGTATCCCATGCAATCTTCTTGCCATTAGTATACACATTTTGACAGTGGTTGGTTAACCCTTAATATGCGTCCCTTTGCTGGGTAGCTCTCCAGACAGCCTTCTGCGGTACCATATAAATGATGAACCATGTGAGTTTGATACTGGAATATGCTCCAGCTACTTCACCACAACCCTTTGGCTTTTCTTGAATATTACTGGCAGTAGAGAGCTTTTAATAAAGTCACCATGCGCACATCCACATTTATTTGTCTATGCCCTTAAACTATATATGTAATTAATCTGCCAAAAGAGTATAGTTTAGTTAAACTGGTGGAGCTGACTTGGAGTTTTGTTTAATCTTCAGCTATTTCCTAGATTCAGCAGTACTAGTGGGCATGACCCCCATAGCAGTACTTCATGTGGAGAAGAATCCTGAATCCCCATGTCTACTTAATTGTTCCTACTTATAAAGGAAATAGCTGGAATAAGAAGAGTTTTCAATGTCCTCCCCCATTTTCTTCTATTCAAGGAGGGACCCAAGAAAAGAGACCTCACTATTCTGTCCTTTGATCGAATATAATTTTGTCCTACAAGTACTAAAATCTTTAGTATCTAATTAATACCAAATAAACTCTTGTCCAAGCCACTTATTTTTGTTGAACTTTACCTTCTGTATGGATGATTACAAGGATGGACAAAAAAGGTGATCTCGACCCCTAATCTATGTCCTATGTATGAAACGTAACTTCCAAAGAAGGATTCTCATCTTTTATAAACAAAAGATAAAATGAACGTATTGTACTCATGCCTAACCAGTTATAGGAAAGCTTTTAGGTTTGACATATCCTAACATGGGTAATTTAATTATGTCCAGAATAAGAATATGTTTGGTGCAAAAAGGTAAAGAAAAGGGAAGAGTAAGCTGGAATAAGTATTAGGTGATTCTTATTCTGATGAAGTGGCTTGTCCCTAGCTACCTTTCACCAAAATTAGGGCTACAAAAAGAGAGTTATCTCTAGGTGAAAGCTAGTCGATATATACCAAATAGCTGATCAGAACAAAGCCGATCTTATCCCACCATATTTTAATAAGAACCCCACAGGTTCCGAGTTGCACAATCTATTAAAATGTACAATGATCCACACAGGACAAAACAAAAAAACAAAAAAATATCGACCAAGTGATCTCGGTAAGTTGTATTGGGAGGAAAGAAGAATATTTTTAATTAGTTGATCTGATCCATTCTCCAAATTATTCCTTGTGCCTCCTGTCCATCCCCTTTGTGCAATCTGCCGGGCGACTGAGAGTTACCTGAGTGTTATCATCATGAAAGGGCGGGGATATGATGGATTCTTGTCCTTTGACAAATTAAGCTACTACGTACAGTACTTTGAATTTTGCTAAAATTACCTACAGAGTTACCATCAGGAAAGAGGACATAATGGGTTATTGTGATCATTTAACAAGCTAATTAGCTACTGCTCTTCGAACTTTGCTGAAGCTAACAGCGATCCTCACTGCGAGAGACGTTCACTCTAACAATTAAGTTATACGCCTTGTTTCTACTTAATGTCTTCTAGTCAGAAGTATCGAAGTGAAATTTAAGGGGCCATATATACTTTCGTATTCATAGAAGATAAGCTGTACCACATAAATTTGTTGACATGGTTTCCATGTTAATAATAACAACATCAGGGGGAGGCTTATTATAATGATCCCCACGAATTGAAAGAACAACTAACGGAGAGACACCATCCAAGAAGAGAAGGGTACTTCTTAATTACCTGCTCGAACCTCATTTAACTGAGGTGATGAAGGATGGACTTCCAACCCTTCTCCATTCTTTCCAAAGTAATTAGTAATATAATTATGTGCTTAATTGTTGGATGGAGATCATGTGTGTGTGTCTTGATTTTTTTTTTATTCAGCTCAGGGCTAAGTTATTGATTTGTACAAAGTATCACTATCGTGAGGTCCCAGATTTAATATCTAGGACCCCTCCCAAATTTAGAGAAATAAACCTTTCAAAAAAAAACTTGTCCTTGGTGAGAATGGAACCCACACCTCCTTATGCAGGCAGAGTGTCCCACCAATCAAGTTACTCCTCATCTGCAGTGTCTTGATTTACGAACTATGCTTTTGTAGTGTTTGACATATATAGACCCCTTAATGTACCCATATATCCAAGAGGTAAAGTTTATACTTTTTGGACTTTGGTGGGAAAAGAAGGCTAGTTAGCTACCTAGCTAGTTGAAACTTCTTTGGGTTGGGTGGCATGGTTTTAGTTCATCCTCCAATATATAGAAGATATTTATTGTGGAGGTCATTTCTAGTCTCCAATGTGGGTATGAATCTAGATGGGTAAAAGAGAGAACTCCGGGTTCGCTAAGCAAACCCCTCCAATATGGGTACTCTAACACGGGTCTCTAGGATGGTACAACTTGTTCGGTCCACCGTGAGAGAATCCACGGGGTACGGAGACTTACGGAAGTCCCGATGAGGATTCTCTAGTCCAATGAGACGGAATGCCCAATGAAGAGATAGTCCTCACCGAGAGAGGTGTTTTGGATCCTAGTAAGGAGGGAAGGAGGTCCTGTAACGCCACGAAAAACTTTAATCATTGAAAAACATGTAGCAGGTTAATATTAGAGTTCATTATTATTTTATTTTGAGATAATTAAAATATGGATTAGTTAGTGTCAATAAACGCTACCCCAATGTCGTGTACCAAAATGTGCGCTCCGACAGGGCGACCCAGAAATAGTAACGAAAAATAAATATGAGAATACCATAATTTTCAGAAAAATGTGGGGATATCAGAAATGTAAATATCTGGATTATTGACATGCGGATTTCGAGGTAAGCAGATGCGACTATTTTCCGGGTGATTTCACCTGTGTAAAATAAATTCTAAAAAATAAATAAAAATACCATAATTTGTACAACCATTACATTAGCTTATGGATAAATTTTCAAGACAAATGGACACCATTTGAACCTGTTACATGTGGATTATTGAATCGGCCGATTTAGGAGACAATTACGGGATGGATTTTTGGGTGATTTACGTGTCAGGCTCTACAAAGGCCAGCACGCATGAGGAGTTTAACCATGGTTATTGAGGTGTTAGGCTATGATGGGTGCATGTAAAACGTGTCCCAGCAAAACCAAGAGGTTTTACTGCGGATACCTACGGCCGCGTGTCCGGCATGCAAGGGAAGGATGAGTTTATAAAAGCTTTCTCCTCACCATTTTGGGAGTTTCTTCCCCTCCAATGTCGTTACACTTGTTAGCATCTAGATGTGAGTGGTGTTTAGTTGTTGTTGCTGTGAGGAAGCCGTTGTTGCTGCTGCAGGAGCTGCTATCTCCACTGCGTGTGTGTGGGTGCTTCAAGGAGCAACGGTGGGTGGTTGCTGTGAGCACCTGGGGCTTCGTCTCTATCTTATAGTGGGGGGTTCTCTGAAGAAAGACTCCATATCCTTCAAGCCATGTAGGATTCATTCCCTCCTTCCTCACTCCTATCTTTTATACATGCTAAGAGGGCTTCTGCTAAGTGTTTAAGTTCACCGGTTCCTCCTCCGGTTGTTGTAAATTTTATGTTGGGAAGAAGAAGAGTCTTGTTCTATTCCTTCTTCTTCCATCCTTAGCATTATACTGCTATATAATCTTGTTTTGGAGCCATAAAGATCTTTAGAATAGTGTGCTCTTTCCTGTTTAAGTGTTTATTCCCTCAGACTTTGGATTTGACTCCTTAAATACTTCTGAAATTGGGTGTTTATCATGTAGGATTCTCTCTAACCTCTTTCCTTCTTTGTTAGAATCCCCAAGTCTGAGTGTATACTATATCCACACCTTGATTTGTGTTATGAAATGATCAATAGATATGTCTTTCTGTCCATTGTGTCTATGCTTTAACTAATGCTCATGTATTAGCCAAGATGTATTTGTGAAGGAATTCTTATTAGATGCAAGGGAAAATCTCTTAGAAGAGTTGCATATACTTTAATCTTCCTTTCATAAGTTTTTCATACCACTCATGTTGAGGAATTCTTCTTCTTCCTCTCTTCTTCTTTCTGACTGTTTGCTGAAAACAGGACTAGTGTCGACACACCCATGGACTGTGTCGACACCACAGGTTCCTTTGTTCTGCACTGTTTCTAGAAATCAGCACTAGTGTCGACACACCCATGGACTGTGTCGACACTATAGGTTCCTTTGTTCTGCACTGTTTCTAGAAATCAGCACTAGTGTCGACACACCCATGGATTGTGTCGACACCACAGGTTCCTTGTTCTGCAATGCTTCTAGAAATCAGCACTAGTGTCGACACACCCATGGACTGTGTCGACACCACAGTGAATTGTGTCACCACCACAGTGAACTGTGTTGACACCACGTGATTTGTGTTGATATAGCAGTAACTTGTCTACCATTAGTGTCAACTTGTCTTCAGTACAACATGTACCAATGTGAGGGAATTCTTTTAGCCATGGATTATTCTTAAATATCCAAGTTTGATTGTTCCAACATGGCTACAACCATTTGGAATCTTTGGTATCAATCTTTAAACCTTTGTTTCATGTGAAATCTTGAGTACTTGTGTACCCAACTGAATCATTACAAGAGTGAGTGTGTTATGATGACAAAGTTATGGTCTTTGGACGCAATGAGAAATTATGCCTGTGCAAATAGGGCTGGTTCAGTCCTGGGAGGAGCACCCTGTTAGAATGTGGAGCCCGAACTCTGAAGCAGATCTCCATAATTGGAGCCCGAACTCAACATTCGACGCCACAGCCGCAGAATCAGAAATGAAGCAGTCGATTGAATGATTCGACTCATGCAGTCGAATGTCAGATGTGAATGATTCGACTCATGCAGTCGAATGTCAGCATGAAGGATTCGACTCATGCAGTCGAATGTCAAATATGAAGCATTCGACTCCCTCTTACCAGGACACGACTTTGCAGTTTTGAGGCGATTCAGAGGCAGGACACTTTTGCCCTTGTGTGTCTCGATTGTGGCGCCCTTCCTCCTAGTATATAAAGGGGGGTTTTGTCCTCTTTGTATGTGTGTGTGTTTTTCTTTTGCAGAAGAGTATTGATAGCTGCTGTGGCCGTGGATGTAGGAAGGCTTCTTGCCTCCGAACCACGTAAAATCTAGTGTTCCTGTGTTCTTCTTCCTACCTCCTCCTATCTCTCCTTGGTATCTACGAGTGGGTAGTGTGAGAGAGAGTTGTTGCTGGTCAGAGTGTTGCCTCCCAACACACCCGAATTCGTTAGTGGTCACGCGGAACGATGAGGACAAGTGGATGTTGGCATACATCATTACGTGCTTGATTAGTCATCATGTCATACATATGTGTGTGAATATGTACCTGAACTAGAACCTAAGTGTTATCTTGAATGAGTAATTGTTCTTCTACATTTCTATTGCTCTACATGTGAAAATCAGTGAACACGTTCGTCCATCCATTTAATACTCAGTGTTAGCAATGATTCAGATTCTTGTCTTGAGATTATACATTTGAATCCTGTTTATTTCATGGAATTGAATTCTACTGAGCTAGTTAGCTCATTCTTTCTATCTTTTTCAGGTAATCAAGATGGGAATGAAGTCTAAGGGGGATATGTGTGCTGATTGGACTACCCGTCGTCCAGCGATTCGTCATCTTTTATTTCTCTTATAGTTAGTTCACTACAAGAAAGATGATATACGTAGACGGCTGTAAATCGTGGCCGTCTACAAATAGTTATATTTGTAGACGGCTAATTTCAGCTGTCTACATATGTTTGATATATAGACGGTTAAAAATAGCCGTCTAGATATCCAACAAATATAGACGGCTTCATAACGCCGTCTATGTATGTACATAGACGGCTTCATATAGCCGTCTACATATGTTGCATATGTAGACGGCTACTAAAAGTGGTCTACATATCAAACATTTTAGAACGGCTGTCAAAAGCCGTCTATCTATGCTATGTAGACGACTTTAATTAATCGTCTACATAGGTTGGATATGTAGACGGCTCCAAAAAACCGTCTACATATCCAACATATATAGACGGCTTCATTAAGCCGTCTATATTGTTATGTAACGGCTTAAAATAGCCGTCTACATATATTTGATATGTAGACGGCTTCAAAAACCGTCTACATATCAAACATATGTAGACGGCTATTTTAGGCCGTCTACATATATTAAAAATCAAATTATTTATTTAATTTTTGTAAAATTTTAATTTTATATTTAATCGATGTTCAATTGAGATGAAACTTTAAACACAAGTTAAATATGATGACACATTTTATGAAAATTATAATTTAATTTTTAAAAATTAATTTTTGTCAGATAAAATTTTCTCTCTTTATATATATAGTTTCTATCCATGTATATGTATACATAATATCTATATCTATATATCGATATATATATATATATAGCTATATATCATTATATATATCTATGTACATATATATATATATATATATTTATATAGAATATATATTTATATATATAGTCATGTCTCTCTCTCTCACTTTCCCTGATTTATAAGACTTAGAATACGAAGTTAAAAAAATTATTGAAGAAGTATAAGAAGAACAATTTGAAGAAGATGATATCGAATATATATATATATGAAGAATATAAGGAAGAACAATAAGAATATGATATCGAATATATATATATATATATATATAATATCTCTATATATAGATGATATCATCTATATTATATATATAATATTTATTTTGTGTTTATTAGTTAGTCTATATATCTATCTATATCTATATATATATCATCTATATTATATATATATCATTATATATATAAACATTTATTTTTGTTTATTAGTTAGTCTATATATCTATCTATATCTATATATTTATACATATATATATATATATATATTATCTATATTTATATCTATATAGATATGATTATATATATATATATATATATATATATTTGAAGTACGTGCATAGAGAGTTCGTCGTACCGCGACAAACTCTATGTGCACTTAAGTTATCTAATTAGTGTCTAATTGAGATAAAATTTCAAAAATAAACTAATTAAGAGATAATACAAATTATAGTAATTTTATTATATATGAGATTAATTAACATTAATAAATGATAGCTCAATGTCAAATAGATATTAAACTAAAAATCACCATAATTTGTAAAACCATTACATTAGTTTATAGCTAAAATTTCAACACAAATAGATATTATTTGAATGAGTTTACAAGAGGAGAATGGGTTTCAACACAACATGTCAATTTTCCACCGTATCTCAACGGTACGGTACAGTTCGATACGTACCGTGCCACGGAAAATGTGGTACGGTCGATCCGATCGGTACGGCGAACCTTGATATATATATATATATATATTATATATGCTCTCTCTCTCTCTCTCACAGATTTACAAGTCTTAGAGTACGAAGTTAAAAATATTATCGAAGAAGTATATGAGGAAGAACAATTTGAAGAAGATAATATCGAATATAAATTACATAGATATATAGAAATATATATTATATCTTTGTTATATATATTCTATATCTATTTTTGTTTATTAGTTAGTCAATGTATCTATCTACATCTATATATTTATTTATATATATATATATATATATATATTTATTTATTCTTGTATGTATATGTTTTTTAATAATAATATATATCTATCTATGTATCTTATATTTAAAATACGTAATAACAAAAATAAAGTTAACTAATATTAGATCTTAATATTTAAAATACTAATAAACAAAATAATATATAATATCTAGATCTATTATATTTATATACTAATTAAATCTATATATCCAATATATATATTATTTATTTATCTATGTTGTATATAATATATATACTATATATATATTTAGTATATATATATATATATATTATATATCTATATATTATATATATATATATATATAATGTCTTTTAAACCTTGATAGTCTTTCTACAAGAGGGAGACGGAAAGGCGGAAGACTTACGATATTCCAGGCTAGACTAATTTGCCGTGCCCTTCACAACTCGAAGGGGTAGGTGTTTTATAACCTCCGGACGAAGGATCTCGAAGACATTCTATCTTATCAACAAGAGGTACTGTACAAGATGCATCTTTATCTCATTACTATTGTAGGATGCTGAAAGTACATTATCACTGTATATATATAGTATATATAGTATATATATATATATATATATATATATATATATTATTTATATATATATATATATATATATATATTCTATGAATATGTTTTTGTATAATATATAGATCTATATCTATATATGCATCTTATATTTAAAATACTAAAACAAAAATAATAGTTAACTAATATTATCTTAATATTATAATACTAATATAATATATTATCTATATATTTATGTAACATATAATCTACATATCCAACATATATATATATATATATAATATATATATCTATATATATATATATATATATATCTATATAATATATATATATCTCATATATATCTATATATATTATATATCTATTTATATATATATATATATATTCTATATTTATATATCTTTGTCTATATATTGTGTGTATCTATATATCTATATCTATAATGTATATCTATATCTATGTATAATATTCTATGTATCTATGTATATCTATATGAATTAAATATTTAATATATATGAATATAAAACAATTCCATATATAATTAAATATATGTATATTCATATATTTTATAGAAGATAATAGATATAATTAATTCTTACTAAATATATACAATATAATTAAGTATATAATAATATATATATACACCCCCACCCACCGGTTTTTGCCAAAACAAATTGGCACATCTCTTCTTTCCCGCTAAAAGTTTATTTGGCCGCCATTCTCTTCTCCAAAGTTCAAACCCAGCAACAAATTTTATTCCCGCCATCGTCTCCCCCGATTTTTGCCAAAAAACTTATTCCCGCGCTCTCTCACTCTCCCATCTACCTTCTTCTATAAATAAATGTCCCTTTCGACGCCTTCCCCTGCTGCCTGAGCCCTTCCTCCTACTCTCACCGGGCCAACACCACCCTTCCCCCGAGCAGTCCGCCAGCAGCGAGAAGCCCCTCTCGTCGTAGAGGATGAGGCTGCTCGCACCTCTCCCCCATCAGTATCCGCCGCTGCCACAGAGGCGACGAGGGCCCGGCCGCTGCGGCGGCGGTCTCCACCAAGGAGTCCCACCCACCTTCGGCTCTCACGGGGAGTTCCAAACCCTCCCATCTCCCGCTATCCCACTCCCCAGCCTCCTCGAGCTGCTCCATCTCACTGTACCCAGCAGGGCCTGCTTCAACGACGCGCACCACGCCGGCGGCCTCCCCTCGCGGCCGCACGCCCCTCGCGGTCGACGCACATCTTCTTGAGGACGACGGAGGCGCACAGGGCGGCGGCAAGAGGAACACGAGCAGCAGCTGCTGGGGCAGGTGCTCCCTGGTGGCGATTGGTGGCGAGGTCTCCATGACTGCTGACGCTGAGGGGAGGAGGGCAAAGGCAGGATCTTAGTGGAGCTGGGGCATGGGGGAGTGATGAAATATGATGCAAATCTGACCCGTAGATAGGTGTGTCTTGGGTCTATCAGACCCGGTCTTCCTTAGTTAAAGATTGTTCCTGGTTTTTAGGAGAAGGAGATCGTGTTTGTTGCACGATGTCCTCTATATTCTCTGTTCTGGTTTCTTATCTAGTTTTTCCAGTGTCTGCACGTCTTGGGCCTTTCTTCATATATAAGAAAGAGTTTCCCATGTAAACATGCTAAGTTGTTTATTTTTCAGATCTAGAAGTATATGCATCGTTTTCCTCCTATTTGGTCCTTTCATTGTCTCTGTTTTGCAGTAGCATAACAGGCTGTCCTTGTAGTGTTGCTTGATATCTCCAACAGGGAGGTGGTGGGTTCGTGGGGAGCTTTCTGTGGGTGGAGGAACTTGGGGGGCATTGCCGGTGCAGGAAGCTGGGATGGCGGGCAAGTGTGGAAGGAGGGGGCAGATTAAATGAGGAATCTTGCAGTGGTGAGGATGCTCTGAGCGGATGACTGCTACAGTGCATTGTAAATAATGATTCAAATTTATAAGGAGCAAGACTTTTGCAATTTTTTTTTTTGAACTAAGATACGTAGACGGTTGCTAACCGTCTACATATACATTTTTGTAGACGGCTGTAGAAGCCGTCTACATATTTTTATTCGTAGATGATTAATTTAACTGTCTATATATAAATGTTTTGTTGATGTTTAATATAGCCGTCTACATATTTTATTTGTAGACGGTTTATAAGCCGTCTACTTATATTTTATTTGTAAACGGCTGTCATAAGTGTCTATATATATTTTTTGTAGACGATTATAATAGCCGTCTACATATATTTTTTTTGTAGACGGCTAAATAGTCGTCTATATATTATTTTTATAGACGGAGCAAGAACCTGTCTACTTATGTATATAGACGGTTATTTAGCCGTCTACTTATATTACTTTTGTAGACGGTTGTAAATAGTCGTCTACGTATGTTTTGTAGACGATATTTTCGTAGACGGTTGTGTAGACGGTTCTGTAGCCGTCTATAAAACCTTTTGTAGACGGTTTTATAATTTTTGTAGACGGTTTACAGCCGTCTACATATCTTCTTTTCTAGTAGTGGTGGAATGTAATGATGTTACCAGTCCAACTTCTATCTGCTCCTCATTTAGACTATAGTGATGAGTATCATGTAAAAAGCTTCTGCTAAGAGATCTGTTATGTATAAATGAACTTTTTGTTAATTCTCATGCTTAATATCTGCATTTTTAGTAAATAGACTTTTACTAGGATGTGACAGATAATTGGTATCAGAGTATTAGTTCGATAACCTAGGATAACCAGTGAGTTGGGGTAGAAACATGGGATTCGTTAGCATGATATTTGTAACTATGTAAATGTTTAACTTGATATTGTTTTTAGTATGGACATGAATGCCCAGAAAGGATGGTAGCAGCATTAGAATGCTACGCCAAGATATTGAGCTATATGCCCAAGCTCAATAGGAAGCTCATATGCAAATTAAGGAAGAAGTGCTTAATTTGACGCGCGGGTGCTTTCTTTGCCAGCAATCCTGGTGCTTCCCTTGAGGTCATGACTCAGTTATGTGTAGGTTGGACAATCTAAGGCTGGCGCAGACATATATGTTGCTCCATCAGTTTGAGGGTTATTGGGAAGCATTGACGGATGCGGCAAGGGAATTATACCACGGAGCCGGAGAAGCACAGTAACCACCACCTGCAGAGTCTGTTATAGATCTGACCAGAACTAGAAAGGACTTAGGCAACTTGTCCTTCTTTTTGTAAACCTCTCCTTTTGTTTAAATGCTGAATGTATATATAACTTCCATGTGAGGGGAAGTGAGAGGTTAGTGAAGGTATCTTTTGTACTAATATGGAAAAGTTGGAAGGAGGAATATGTTTGTGACCTAGATGACTGGTTTATGATAGTATGTCCTGGTAAAGTCATGTCCTGGTAAGAGTGTTGGTCCTGTCCTCCGTAACCTCCGTCCTTCGCCGCCTGGCCGGGTACTCCCAGTGCCCGACCGCTGCTGACGCTCTGGCTGCTCCACCTCTGGCTCCATCTCCTGCTGCCCTAGTACGACTGAGGGAGGTACTGGAAACTGACCACCTGCTGCTGCCCTGCCCGGGCTGGTACGCTCCCTGGTACAAGCTCCTAAAGAACTACTATGCTAGGGGAAACCAATATGCGTACTGCTGCGGCTGAGGCTGGTACTCCTGCTGCTGCCCACCTGCCGCTGCTGCTGTCGCTGCACCCGAGGCTGTGCCACTGACTCCTCCACGGACACCTCCTCCTGAACCTGCCCCTGAGGGGAATGTCGGACTCATCCTGCTGCTCACCAACTGCCTAGCCTGACTGCGCCTACGCGGAGCCATGACCTACACGGCAACACACTAACAAAGGTTACGAATACCTCTCGGGCGGCTAGCAGTGTACTTGTACTATTGTTGGGACTTACTGTTGCATTTTAGATCCACAACAAGTCCTGTCAGACCAAGCTCTGATACCAACTGTAACGACCCGAGAACCCGACCCTCGGCCCACGCCGAGGACCCGATTTTCGCAGTCGTCACCCACGGACTAGGGGGACCCGGAAGGGCTATGACACGCGTCTGACAGGATATGTAGCGGAAGTAAACGTCAACTGCTAAGCTAGAAGCGTACAAGTGGAAACAGGAAAGTAAAGTAAGACCTCTGCGTACCGCTCTAAGTACAGTCCCAACGCACGCACGCTAGTACAAGTAAAGACATGAGAAGAACAAGTCCCTTAGGGGCATACCCCGAGGGTGACGTACACTGAAAGAAGGGGGACCACTGCTAGCTACGGGGACCTCGACTACGCCCCGTCTCCTCCGCCCAGCGCGCGCCCTGCTGCTGTGAGAAGACTCACCTGGAAAACGGAGGGATGAGCTTCACAACAGAAGCTCAGTAGGGACTACCAATCTCCTACTGGCTCTAAACAGGCAGAGGAACATATACACTATTAATAAAGGAAAGACGGCAGTGATATCTTCTACCTAAAAAAGGAAGTGCGGAAGCGAAGCAAGCTAACACAGTACGGAAAGTACTCTCGGTCGGAAACTCCGTACGACTGCTCGTCGTGACCACCACCGGCTAGTAAACATAGACGGAGGGAACTCCGCCTGGACAAAGAACACTAGCTACGGAACAACACCACTAGTCACGGTCAGGTGCGTCCACCGACGTCTTATCCTCGACCTGGGTCCTGGCCCTCGCGTCTCGTCAGAGCGAGGTAGGACACAAGTACAACAACAGTAACCGCCGTAGTCTGGCCGGACTACGGTCCCACGCCTAACCTCTCCAAACGTTCCGGGCCGTAAGGAGCGAGGCAGTGAGAAGAAGGACTGCTGGCCTGCGCAGGGTAGAACTCCAAACTGTCCTCGGCGTCCCAGACCAACCACGAGAGCTCTACAAGCGACTCACACGCCACTGTCCTAACCACCGTTTTCCCCTCAGCTCCAGAGTCCGCCTATGCGGCTGCCAACTCGAGCACACTCGTAGCCTGGAGTACTCCCTCAACAAGCTCCCGAGGACGGGGGTCCCAGGTAACGGTAACAACCTCTCGCACGGGACAAGCCCTCAGTGCCACGCACCGGGCGAACGACTAGTGTGAGACCGTACTAGGAAACTAGCACAGGTGCCACGAGTACAGTAAAGCAAAAACGGAAGCGGAGGAAGCACAACCTGCCTCTGGACTGAGAAGGCGACATAGGCCTGTCGCCTTCAAGAAGGCGACATAGGGGGTGTCGCCTTACCGGGGAATGAGAAGGCGACATAGGCCCTGTCGCCTTCAAGAAGGCGACATAGGGGGTGTCGCTTTACCAGTCAGAAGGCGACACGGGTATGTCGCATTCAGGCAGTCGGGGGTTCCGGAGATCCTTCTTCCGGAACCTCCCCTAACGGGAGAACACTACACACGGGGGAGGGGAGCATGCTTATCATGCTAGAAAACCATTAAACACTCAAACCACCCTCAAACACCCCAAGAACATGGATTCTACGCTCGGAGGAAAACCTCACTCACACGAGCATGGAGTTCTCACACTCCCCAAACCCCAATCACACGAGAACCACGGTCTAGACGGGGAGGGGATCATGCTTAGGGTGAAGGAGTCGGATGTCCCTACCCCACGCGAAGAACGCACCGTTGGGGCCTTCTCGTAGGTTTGGTCGTCTCCTCCTCGCACCGCACGGCGAACACGACCCCTGCACGAACGGAGCGACCCTCCTCAGCACGGCCGCCTCAACACGGGGGAGGCACCCCAAAACCGACGGAAGCTCCGAGAGGGCGAGAGAAAGAGAGGGGAAGGGCTCGGGCGCCCGGGCTTTAAGCCCGCGTAGCTGAGAAGCGACACACCTTGTGTCGCCTGGGAACCAGAAGGCGACAGTGGGTATGTCGTCTTCAAGAAGGCGACATACCCCCTGTCGCAATTCCACTGACAATGGTCAAATCTCGGAATTCGAAAAAGTGAGGCGACAGCCATCTGTCGCGTTCATCCGACACCGCCAGAGCGTACTGACACAAAGGACGCCCGTCGTCTTGTCAGACGGCGTCTGGGGCGACGCGATGGGAAGGCGACATAGGCCATGTCGCCTTCAAGAAGGCGACATACCCCATGTCCCATCCATCAAACCAGAAGGCGACAGTGGGTATGTCGCCTTCAGAAGGCGACACACCCCTGTCCACTCCCAAGCAGAACCAGACATCGACGCGATCGGAACCACATCGCGGCAGTCGTCCTGCCGCGACCCAGAGGACGGGGCCAAGGGCCCAAGGGGGGCGGGGTGTTACACAGCACCTCCAGTAGTTAGCTTTTCTTTTCAGTTGTACCTGTTGTACCTCGGGGTATGCCCCAGGCTTGTGTACTTTCCTTTATTCCTTTGAAGTTGGCTATGTAAACCTTGTATATATTATTAATGCAATGGTGTTTCCTTGTGTTCCACGGACTGGAGTGTGGTATCCCTTGCGAGGCTTCGGCCCGTTCGCGAGATGGACTTGGGTCAAGCTCGTTGTCAGTTTAACGGGCTTGGACGAGGCGTTCCGTCACATGACATGTTTCGAACTTATTTGGATCAATTGTGGTTGTGTTTATTGATGATATACTGATTACTCCAGAGCATAGAAGAACATGGGACACATTTACGGATTACTTTACAACTATTACGAGATCATAAACTATATGCAAAGTTTAGTAAATGTGAATTTTGGATGAAGCAAGTGATGTTTTTGGGTCACATTATTTCAAAAGAAGGGATTGGTTGTGGACTCTTCGAAATTGAGACTATACAAAATGGGAGCAACCAAAGAACCTCATCGAGATTAGAAGTTTTCTGGGAATGGCTAGTTATTACCGACGGTTTGTCCAGGATTTCTCTAGAATTGCCTCGCCTCTCACACAATTAACTAGAAGGGAACTGCATTTGTATGGAGTGAGAGTTGCGAGCAAGCATTTCAATTATTAAAGGAATGTTTATCATCTGCACCATTCTAGCCTACTACGGTGGAAGGAAAAAATTTGAGGTTTATATCGATGCTTCAAATATTGGATTGGGATGTGTATTAATGCAAGATGGAAAAGTCATTGCTTATGCATCAAGACAATTGAAAAATCACGAGAAGAACTACCCAGTACATGACTTAGAACTAGCCGCAGTAATTTTTGCCCTTAAGCTTTGGAGACACTACCTATATGACAATCAATTTATAGTGTACTCCGATCATAAGAGTCTCAAATATTTGTTTTCACAAAATGAGCTGAATATGAGACAAAGAAGGTGTATGGAGTATATTAAAGATTATGATTTCAAATGGACCCATCCAGGAAAGGAAATACTGTGGCAGATGCACTTAGCAGAAATCCTATAGCAAAGGTGTTTCAATTACAAGTAAAGGAATGGAAATTGTTAGAGGAGTTTTCCACATTAAGCTAAGGTTGAATCACAAGAAGGAAAAATTTTATTGATAACTTGACAGTTCAATCAGATTTGCTAAAACAAATTGGAAAACACAGGATAATGATCCTATATTGACAGAGATCTGAGAAAAGTTAACTGTCAAACCCGACTTTAATGAGGATATTCATGGGAATCTTCAATTCCGAGATAGGATATGTGTACCGGATAATTCTGAAATCAAGAAGCAAATTGTAGAAGAAGCTCATCGATCACGTTACACCATTCATCCCGGAACTGTCAAGATGTATCAAGATTTAAAGAAGCATTTCTGGTGGTGTAATATGAAGAAAGACATTGTGGATTCATAGCAAGATGCCTTACATGTCATAAAGTTAAAGCTGAGCATCAGAAACCGGCATGAAATTAAAACCACTTGAAGTGCCAGAGTGGAAATGGGACAGTATCAGTATGGATTTTATTGTGAGATTACCTAGAACACGAAGTGAATTTGATGCCATATGGTAATCATTGACCGACTTACTAAGTCAGTCATTTCTTAGCAATCAAGACAAGGTGGTCTGTTAGTGTCCTGGCAGCATTATATATTAAGAAAATTGTCCGATTACACGGAATTCCGAAAGACATAGTCTCTGATAGGGATGCAAGATTCACCTCACATTTCTGGAAAGATCTACAAGATGCATTGGGGACTAAATTAAAATTTAGCACGGCATTTCATCCTCAGACTGACGGACAAACAGAACGAGTAAACAAGTATTGAAGATATGTGTCGTGCTTGTATATTGGAATTTAGAAATGATTCAAAACAGGGTAAGTGCCAGAAAAGGAAGTGTGATACGCGACGGCTTGACTCGTCGCAGATCAAAATCACTTATGCACAATAGACCCCTTCAAAGCCCCTAGAAAAATCCTAAAATCTAAAAAAAAAAAAAACACTCAAGAGGTTAATTGAAGAGAAACCATTTTGAGGTATTACGCTATACATAAAATGTACTAGATACGTTGTCAAAATAGTGTGTCTACACTGGTCTGCTCGAACCCCCTGCAGCTACAACATCAAGGCTCCAAGCACCGAGCAGGCCTGTTGGCCTCTGCGCGGCCCTTCCATAGCCCGTATCTCCAGGCGACCTTCACCTACTGCAGCAATTAGAGCGACGGCTCAACACGCCTTCCCACCAATGGGGCCTTAAAGGTGTAGAATCCCAACATGTGCCTCAACGGACAGCCTTCACTTCGGGAATCTCAGCCGACGCGCCCCTTCAATTATCACTGGAGGAGGATGTGTCTGAACCCTTCGGATCCCTAGCTAAGGAATAGGTAACCTTCATGCAAAATTAAGTAGGACGTGACATCCCTCTCACGCACGTACTCGCCCACGTGCGAACCCACACACAAAAGAACCTTCCTCTCCAGCCTCTTACAGTCTGACCTTACTTTGACATCGGAGGGTTCCTCCGGTTCTTTAACCGGACCCCCCGACGCATTCTGATTTTGGAGTCATCTGTCCACACCGACGACCTATCCTTTCCTCTCTCTCACTCTCAGTGAAGGCCTGTTCAGCCCACGGATGAGCAGAAGATCACCCCCACACTTACAATGCAGAAATGTGTAGCAAAAGTTTTATCCATAGAGGCATCAAATTGCGTACGTTACCAAGCTTAATCCGGATCAACACGAGTTTAATGATGAGACTAACGAGGCCCCAGGAGGGAACAGCTGATCATCATCTTTTGTTCTTGAAGGTTTTAGACAAAAAAGCCAAAGCTCGTTCATGTAAGAATGCATGCCATGTGAAGGCCCTGTGGGGGGAAGATACGCCTCTTCCAGATTGGAAGAAGTGATGGACGAGGTGGCTGCGCACGCAAGCTAGCGTAGGTTGTCCTCTTTTACGACGTGGTTCGTACGTTCCTACTTGTATACGTGGAGGTCGCAAAAGATGATCTCCTTTCTGTGAGATACTAAGTAATATCTCTAGATCAAACCGATCCAAGATCTACAATAATGACCCATGAAACAGACCCAGCAGTAAATTTTTTAGGTGTTTAATGGCTTAATTGATTGACCTAGCAGTAAATTTTTTAGGTGTTTACTGGCTCAGTTGATTGACCTAGCAGTAAATTTTTGTAGGTGTTTAATGGCTCAATTGATTAAGACTCTCCATGTACATTCAGATGATGGAGATTCAAATTTTATTAGAGCCAACTTATAAGTATACAAATTAATACTCAGTCAAATGTATTTTTGATCACCTTTATCTGATAGATGGGTGATAATTATTTTTTTTATTGTTAATTATTTTTAAAAAGTGTCTTTTTCTTTGAGACTGGAATCAAATTTTATACGTGAGGAGGGATTTAATTCATAAGGTCGAGAGATGCTTCCCGTGAATTGAAGGAGGTCTATGTTTAAATGCTTCCTAGGAATTATGGAAGGTCAATGTATGAATGCTTCCTACAAATTAATGACAAGGTCCATAAACGATTACTCTCCAAGACATTAGGACTCAAAATAATTATTAATATTTGATAATGTGTGAAATTTCAACATACCTCTCAAGAATTATTATTCCCGTTTGAGATTTTTTTTCTGATAAAAAGTCCTCTCCAAAAGAGTAAGAATGAATCTTACTCATAAGTACATATTTATTTTCGTTATATCTAATACGAGGCTAAATTAAGTTCATACACAGCTCTCTAACGAAGATAAAAATGTGTGGACTAGATCTTATTGCAATAAGACACTCAAACAAGACACATGACTTGTTGTTCAGTTCTCATATATGACGTTAATAATGATGCGTGAAATTTTAACATATTTTTGAAAAAATATTATCTCCATTTGAGATTTTATTTTTTTCTAAGGAAAAAACTCTCTCAAGAGAAGACGAATGTGTCTTACTTATAAACACACATTTATTTGCATGACATATAATATGGTATATTAAAATTCTATAACTTAAAGAGAAAGATTTTGTGCACTTTTCAAAGTACAAAAATCATGTCATCTTGCACTTCCCCCCTCTTATTGGTGGGAATCAAGGTGCCACATAGATCTCTCTCTTCTTTTTCAACAATAGAAGGGGAGAAGTACAAAATAACATAGCATTTTTGCACTTTAAGAAGTGCACAAGTCTTTCTCTAACTTAAATACCTAGATTGCTTGGAATCTATAAATACCCTTGAAAAAGAAAGTACATCGAACTACTAATTATGGAACGATCGGAAACTTCAAATTAAAACCCACTCATGCGCTAAGCCAGATCTTGAAAATTATATGCCCACTTCATACGTTGTGATCTTGACGTCTTGGGACAAATGACAAAATTATATACGAATATCCATTAGATAGCTATTATTTATATCAAGCCTATAATATTAAAAGACTCGCTCAATGTAATCACATCCACACGAATTCACGATAATTTCAGAACCCCAACAAATTGCGACCCGACTTGGCCCAATCACAAAGAATATTCCAAGCCATGCCATCCTCGCCGGTCTGCGACCCGGCAAATCCACGGGCAGGCATAATTGTCCAGACGGTTAGGACGCCACGATGCTTTTTGTCTCTCACAAGGTAGGCCCACATTTGTCCAGCTGGGCCGACTGGGCGCTGCCCACTTCAATAATTGTGGGGCCCACAAGCATTCTGGGCTCCCCCAACCGGGCCCTTCCTTTCGATGACGACCTCACGCGCGGGCGCAAGGTGGGGTACGTGGGCCAGCGCCTGCTACGCCGGCGGGTCCCACGAAGGCAGCCGACCGCGATTTGCGGACCGGACCGCGTCCGGTCTTCTTGATGGGCCGAGCTCCGGGACGTGTGGACTTGCGCAGGACTTGGCCCATCTAATAAGACCAGACGTACGGTCGTCGATCGCCCATATCCCTGCGTTCTCATTGGCAGCGAAATGGTGGAGAGACCCAATCATGGCGTCATTCCATCAATCAGCAGCGCGCACATAGAGCCAACATATGAGATGGATGGATGGATGGCTGGCTAGCTGCCAGGCTGCCCATGAATTGGCTTAATCTGATCATATGTGAGGCAGTCCATGATGGGTTTGGTTATTCGTCCTTGGGCCATCACCTCCCTTATCTTAACTCTGATTGGATGAGAAGACCCCATTAGACGCAAGCTAGGGCGTCATCCCAGTGCATGATGCAGTACTCCAGTCAAGCAAGTTGGCAGCCCTCGGAATGTTGGGCTTCCAACGGGAACATGAACTTGATGGATATGGTGGACAATCATATATGTATATGGTCTGTACGTGATCAGGTCAGGAAAGCTCCACGCCTTGACATGAGAGATCCAAACAAATTCGAATCCCCCCCAACGACAGCTCAACGCGGTGTTTGTGTGCGCGTCTCCCTCCCTCCTTAAGCCTGCAGTGATATCCCTGATTCACGCACCGCCAATCTAGCTTAGCTCGCCACACGCTGTGTGTTTCAGATGTATGTACACATACATATATATATATATATATAATATATATATATATATATATAAGCAAATAAGGACAAGGATGAAGAGTGGACAATTACATGTGACGGAGAGCCTCTCCAACGACGTCCTTGTTGTTTTAGCCATATATGAGAGAGCAGTTCTGTGATCTAATCCATTTGGGGTAATATATATATGTTGTTATATATATATACTTTTGGACGACATTATTAATTAGTTAATCGTCTTCATGTGCCTTTCATCTTGTGGGGATATCCAAATGATGAAGCCACTACTACTCCATCTCTATCCTAGACTTTTGAGCTGATCGCCACATCCAGCGGCCAAGCCACTGTCTGTTACGGGCCATATTGCCTAACCTAAGAAGAACAGACGTTAGGTGGCAGTGTCTGCATGCATGCAGGGGGCACTGTGGTTGGGATTACAACGTTACCTTGTTGGCTCCTGTGCATGAAAGTGGTGGGGGTGGGGGGGAGTTCCTTGGATTCTGCTGCAGGCAGTAGCCGTATGGGGCGCAACAACGCTTATATAGCAGTAGTGATAGTAGTAGAAGTACCACTTGATGCATGCGACCACATTAAAATCCAAAATGGTCAGTGGACAAAGGGATATGGGGATGCCTTTGGGCCCTTGGCTGGTTCCAATAATGGCTCTGGTAGAGCCCCACTGGTGCTGCTGCCCCTCACGTCTAAGCTAATTGGATGCACCCGTCCCCACTTCAGAGAGCGATATGGTGGAGCTTTCAAGCGAAAGGCGATGCAAGTTCTGAGGGTTGGGAATGTTGTCTTATAACTGGCTAGTTCACATCGAGACAACGTGAAAGAAAGAAGAACAGAGCTTCTACTTGCTTCATCAACTCCAGTATATGGGTAGATATATATTATCTAATCTCGTAAAGTCATCTGTTTAATTGCTCTCCGCCCGTACAAATGTATCCTAGAATATATAGGGTTTTTTTTTAAAATAGCACATTTTGAAAAATTATAAGGAGACTAACACGCTAAAATTTTTTTTCGTAATATAGCACACTTTCTACAGTGCACACGCTTTTACGTTTAAAAAAATATAAAATAAGAAGTCGGTATCACGCCTACCGACTTGCAAGTCGGTAGGCACCATACCGACTTGCAAATGAACATAAAAAATTCAAAAAAAAAAAAAATTCTACAAATAAGATATAATTCGACTTACCTATTCATCTCCTTATTTAGATATCTTATTGATGTCTATTTAAGCTAAAATTTCAATCATAGACTAATAGAAAGATTTTACAAATTGACGATTTTAGTTTAATTTTTAAAATTTATTTTTTATTGGGTAAAAAATTACCCAAAAAATAGTTACGTCGACTTAATATCAAAATATGGTCTTCAAAAATTTTGAATAATTATATATTTGATATCACCATATTTTTCTAAGAATTATGGGTTATCAAATTTTATTTTCGTTATAGTTTTTCGCGTCGTGGGGTCGTGCGGGGTGCGCACGACTGAATGTGATACCTGAGTATGATAAAGTGTCTTAAACACACTCTATCAAAAGTCGTGCGTATGTATATGTGTGAGCGGTCGGAGGAGGGTGTTACAAAGGTGGTATCAGAGCAAGGTTATGGGTGACAGATATTTTGGCGAGGAGACTCCTCGGTGGACTCTATCAAAAGTCGTGCGATATGTATATTGTGAGCGATCGGAGGAGGGTTACAAAGGTGGTATCAGAGCAAGGTTATGGGTGACAGATATTTTGGCGAGGAGACTCCTCAGTGGTCGGGCACTCCGACGATCAAGTCGTGCGCACCCCGACAGGACGACACCGAAAAATTATAACGAAAATAAAATTTGAGAACATCATAATTCTTAGAAAAATATGGTGATATCAAATATATAATTATTCAGAATTTTTGAAGACCATATTTGATATTAAGTCGACGTAACTATTTTCTGGGTGATTTTTTACCCAGTAAAAAATAAATTTTAAAATTAAACTAAAATCGTCATAATTTGTAAAATCTTTCTATTAGTCTATGGTTGAAATTTTAACTTAAATAGACATCAATAAGATATCTAAATAAGGAGATGAATAGGTAAGTCTAATTATATCTTATTTACAGAAGTTTTTTTGAATTTTTTATGTTCATTTGCAAGTAGGCGCGATACCGACTTCTTATTTTTTATTTTTTTAAACGTAAAAGCGTGTGCACTGTAGAAAGTGTACTATATTACGAAAAAAAAAATTTAGCGTGTTAGTCTCCTTATAATGTTTTCAAAGTGTGCTATTTTAAAAAAAAAATCCGAATATATACTAGCGCGCAGATATTTCTTTTAAAGGTGTACGTATCTTTATGTTTGCTAGGACACATGACATGTCATGTGCACAATTAACGACACGAAGAGTCTGAATATATATATATATATATATATATATATATATATATATATATATATATATATATATATATATATATATATATATATATATATATCATGACATGCATGGTTCTTAATTAGTTATGCATTCTCATTTTAACTTTAGCGTGACAAGAATTCATATGCGAGTATAGGAGTGTAAAAATGAGTATAGTCATGTTAGGATTCGACAACTATATATTTATGGATTTGAATATATCTTCCCTATTCAATATAGCAGTCCCCTTAATTATTTGATTAGCGTATGACTAATTCCATAAGATTGTGAACAAGTTTCTATATATGTTTGCCATGATTGCGTCAATATTTAACTTTTCATCTGTCATTATTCACACTGTTCTAAGTGCTAATTGTTATCTCGACATGTTCCAGCGCTATAACTAGCTAGCTGTACTTTCGACAGTCGCAAGTCCTCATCTGACGATGGTTTGATATCTACGTACTTAATCAAACGCCAAATCTTGAAAAATTCGCTAAATAGACACAATATTCGTCTTCTTCTTGGATATTCGCTTCTTCCTGCTGGGCATATCCATCACCTCCGAGACGAACCACGTCGATCGGATCCTCAGTTTCTTCTCCATTTCAACCCATTTTCCTCATTCGAACTGATCAGGAATAATAAGAGAACCCGCTCACTACGGCAGTTTGATCAATGAAATTATTGAGGGAAGAAGAAGACTCCCCGTGTCCCATCTATCGATGTGAGAATTATATACTCAGAGAAAGTTGCACGTAAGCAATATTGACAAACTTAGTTGGGTCGTCTTCTTGAATAAGACTAAGTACCCCCCATCATGATCAGATATATATATATATATTATATATATATATATATATATAATATATATATGATGATGATGATGAAGTTTTATAATAATTAAGAAGAACTGGGAAATAAGACATTACAAAGTTTGACGTATTATCACCATCATTTGGAGGGTCATAGATCTAGCATATGGATTTGCGTTATGTATATTTTTGGTGATTAGCATGTCACTTTACTTACCCAAAAAGAAAAAGTTATAAACATGTCACTTCCAGTTTTTGAGATCAAATTATAATGGAGATCATTAGGTGTTGCATGTAGGACGACTTCTCGAAGGTGATGTGTTAACATTTTTTCTCCAAATTTGAAACGCGTCGATATGGTGCCTCTGAGGTCCAGCTGTTGTTTTGTTCTTATTGTGTAATGGATTGGAGTACTTGCCACACGTACGGCAGCTTGCTCGAAATCCAAGTGGGTCTAATTGGCAGCAAGGCAAAAATGTGTTTTAAGTTTATGATAAACTCGTTTTATGATGCAAATCTTATATTTGATGGTTTAAAAAACAAATTCGATCACATAATAGTATGTTTATTATAAATTCAAAGTCTGTCCATAAATATTTTTTATTAGTACTCTAAGTTGTCTTAATAATGGAGAATCTTCTCGTGCACAAATTAAGTTCAGCATAAATATTCCAATTATATTTATAAAAAATGGCCAAACAAGAATTTATAAATTAAAAAATGGTGAACATAAGTTATTATATATTAATAGTATTCTAGGCCATCTTAATTGTGTCTAATGCATCATGTGATTTTTTGCCAATGAAAGTGTCAGTATATATGCTCCAATCATCATGTCACATTAAGTGGATCGATGACATTATATATTAATTATAAGATAAATAAATGTAATAATTTAGTGTGAATAGAAAAAGCTCTTTTTTATTTGGATTGCTTAATTTTCTTTTCTGACTATTTTAGTAAGGGAACAAATGGTTACATGAAATCCGAGAACACAAAAACAGAATTCGGCTTATTAGGCCCAATCAATTTTGGGCCAATTCTTTGTCTCCGATCCATCTTGCGGTTCTGCCCTAGTTCACTGGTTTGAAAAGCATTCCACGACCATCAGCCCCTCCATAAATAAGTATAAAGAGAAAAGTACAACCTTCAATGGACAAATAAAGAGATAAAGGAACTTTCACAATAGTGTGTTGCAATGGTTTTGTGGGCATAGCAAATGATCACTTCACTTGCGCAATAATATGGGCAGCTCAAGTGGCGTCACGAATGATTGACTGACATGTAGGATAGATGGTGTTTGGGTGATGACAACTCAAGTAAATACAAAATTATTGTTTATGAGCTTAAAATAACTATTAAAAGTTAAAGCGATAATTTTTAAATCTTGAGAGAAGTATTTTGAAGCCAATGGTAGTATTTATGAGTCCAAACTTTTTACTATAAAATCTCAAAACATGTTATAGTTTTAGTTCAAAGTGTGTATCTATAAACCTAAGTTACTATTGAAAGTATTGTCGGTATTTTAAAATCTTAACGGTAATATTTTAAAGTCTAAAGTTAGTATTTCTATGTCTAAACTTGTATGTTATATAAATTTACTACAACTTGTCGTCAGTTCATTGCCACCTACTGTTGTCCACACTTCACCTCCCTACCCAGTAGCTCACATGGTGTCATGCATGATGCTACGCGAGTTATTATGTCATTATATAAGTATAATAAATACATTTGTGCAAGTGCATTAAATAATTCTCGGCAGTTGAAAGAGTTTGAATAAATCAAATTTTAGAAAGTAGGTTAACCCACATTTTTCATTGGTTTTTCTTCTATCTTTTTTTCTTTACGATATGTTTTATTGTGATTACATCTAACGGTAACCAAACCAGAAAAATTGCTTACCAGTACTTCTTTATCCCTTGGAAATGGGTTAAGACCTTAAACCGGTTAAGAATAACATCACCATTTAGTTATCCTTGGTCCTTCGGATAAGTTGATGCACTCCGGGATGTGGCCGGCGTAGCAAGTGAGGTACAGCATTTCGTCATAAAACCAGACCCGTAAGCGTACGAGTTGTGGCCCAAAACGGGCCCGGCCTGATAAGCTTTGGGACCAGAAAGGCCCATCAAACACCCTTCCCACTCTTGACTCTCCCAATGGTCAAGCTGAAGGCAGTGGAAAGAGGGTGCAACAGGTGAAATTGTGAAATGTGCTAGACAGGAAAATGGGTTCGCGAAATGGGATGCCAGTGCAGGGGTGGAGAAGAGGGTGTCTTATTAGGGAGTTTTTTTAAAAAACTAATCTATTATAATATTCTTTAAAATTCTTTTTAAATATACTTCTCTTCAATTTTGAACAAAGGTTAATTACTAAACCACTGGTTGATGTATTCTTATTAAGGAGTAACATTTGCTAATTGCTATCTCCTTAAACTGATAACTAGTGGTTGAGCAGCAAGATGCTAGAACGATGGTGGCAATAAGTAGTGACAGTAATGTCCCCCATCGTAGGCGGGTTGGACATAAGCGTTGGAGAGGGAGCGCCCCATCCTGAGTTCGATCCCGAGATGACATTGGAGATTCTCGATCCACTGGATTACAACAACAACAACAAAATAGTGACAATAGCAACAGTAATAATGCGGAAGATTAGAGATGAATAGAGATAGTGGCTACGACTAGCAGGTAATAATAAAGAAAGATGGGACTCAGGTGATGGGGGCAAACAGTGATAACTTGATGACAATAGTGATCATATTACATCTTGGGTGTTGTTAGAGATACTTTTTTTAGTCAAATTATGTGATCTAATTATGTGCCACATATGCATTTTTGTTTCTCCTTTATGATGATGCCAATTTTTCGGACTATTCTATTCAACTGTTTGAAACGCAACAACGGGTATTCTTTCCCTTCTCAGATAGTAATACTTTCCCACATATAATTTTATATCTTTTCTATGTAGTAAGTTCACATAGAGTAATAATACTCAAGAGAATAACAAAATATATATTAAAAATATTAAAGAGAAGGTGGAGCTCACATTATGTAATGAAACTTTTTTTTAATTTCGAAATTTTGTCGCCGCATTTTAACCAATAATTTGAATAGATAAACTATAGATATGCTCCTCGATCCATGATACGGGCGGTTTAGATAGATGCGGCCTTTCCACTTGGGTTTCTTCTTTCCAGGTGGCCGCCCCTCGCACCATCCTCCTCCCGCGACCCCACGACGTGAACTGCCACTGCCCTTGTTCCTACCATCTGTTCGACGAAACGCCTCAGCGAGAAACGATATAGCTCGCCTCAATGCGCTTCTCGCCTCCCGCGTCCGGGGCGGCGACCCGGAAGGGGCCCTCCTCCTCTTCCTGCGCATGCACCGCGATGGCGGTCCCCTCGATGGTTACTCCTTCACCCCCGCCCTCTCCGCCTGCGCTGCGCTGCCTCTTTCCGATGGCCTGCTCGTGGGCCGGCTGCTCCACGCACTGGGCGTCAAGAACGGGTCTCTTTCCGGTCATATCACCTGCACCGCCCTCCTGGACATGTATGCCAAGTGCTGCGACGAGGGGAGCACCGGCTATGCAGTCCGCGTGTTCGACGAAATGAAGAGTAATCCGAGTAGAGACGCTGTCGCTTGGAACGCTCTCCTCTCCTGCTACGTCCGTCATGGCCGGGCCGCAGAAGCCATCTCCGTGTTCCGAGCGATGACGATGGATGAAGGGTGCGAAGCCACGGGGTTCACACTTGCGACGGTGCTGAAGGCGTGCGGCTCCCTGAAGGCTCACCGGCTGGGAGAGCAGGTTCACGCATCGCTCGTCGTGGTCGGCGCCCGGGACTCCATCGTCCTGGGCACCGCCCTGGTGGATTTCTACTCCGACTGCGGGCTCATCGTACGGGCGATGCAGGTGTTTGATCGCTTGGGGTGCAGAAAGGATGCTGCTGCTTACAGTGCGTTGATCCACGGGTGCGTCCAGAACAGGCGGTACGGTGAGGCATTCGCGATGCTGAGGAAGTTGGCGGCGGCTAACGCAACTGTACTCACGACTGCGCTTACCGCCTGCTCGGAATCCTGGAGCTTGCAATACGGGAAGCAGATCCACTCCTCCGCCGTCCGCCGCGGCTTCACCTTCGACACCCTCCTGTGCAACGCGCTTCTGGACATGTACGCCAAGTGCGGGTCGATCGATTACGCCCGTTCGGTGTTCGACCTAATGAACGAGAGAAACGTCGTGTCCTGGACGAGCATCATACACGCGTACGGGAGCCACGGGCGCGGCGCGGAAGCCGTGCGGCTGCTCGGGGTGATGGAGGAAGCGGAGTCGGGCCGCGTCTCCCCCAACGCCGCGACCTTTCTGTCGGTCCTCTCGGCGTGCGGGCACGCCGGGCTGGTTGAGGAAGGGCGGGCGTGCTTCGTCTCCATGAGGGAGAGGCACGGCGTGAAGCCGGGTGCGGAGCACTACACTTGCCTCATCGACCTGTTGGGGCGGGCGGGCCGGATCGAACAGGCGTGGGATCTGTTCACGGGTGTGAGCGGCAACTGGGTTGGCGGCGGCGAGGCATCTGCTGCTACCTGTGCAGGGGTCTGCGTGGCCATGCTGAATGCATGCGGAGCTTGCATGGACGTGGAGAGAGGGGAGATGGTGGCGGCGAGGCTTCTGGACCTAGAGCCGGAGAGCGCAGGGGTTTACGTATTGGTGTCAAATTTTTATGCGGCGGTGGGGATGTGGGAGAAGGTGGAGGAGCTGAGAAGTGTGATGAAGGAGAAGGGCATGAGTAAGGAAGTTGGCAGTAGTTGGGCTTGACGTTGGAGAAAACCAAGCGATTGGAATGAGATAAATAGAGCAAGAATGATGGAGATCGATTGTGTTATATTTTTTGTAATACAATACGATTTGTATCATGTTAATTGATCGATCGAAAATATCAAATTGATCGATCGATTTTCGTATTTTTTTGAAGACCAAATAAATTATAGGATCTATATATTACTTTGATAAAAATTAATTGACTAATAAAGAGAAATTAGTCGATCGATTTTAGATTTTAATCTGTTAGACGTCTGATGATATTCACTAGAAGAATCGGACGACTGATAAGAAGAAATCGATCGATCAATTTTATCATTTCGTGCTGATCATGTTGGAGTTCGCAATTATCTAGACATATATAGTACGATACGATCATGTTACGGCAAACCCTAATATAGAGATTTGTTTATTTTATTTGCAATTTATTTTTTAAAATTCTAACACATATGTGTCATTCCAAACATTATATTTTGAGTACTTATTTGTTGGGTAGAGCCATCCGCTCTCAAGGGGTTCTGTTGCCATCATGACAGTAGGATTTACATCCACTTTGTGAGCGGGGTAATGTTTGGCCAAACAATTCAGCCGAACATTAAGTCCTTTTCTTATATTTTGTTCCTAACTTGCATATTTCATTCCTCTCCCCCTAAGTTCACTGAAAATCTATACATTTCGTAACCTGTATATGATCATTCTGGTTCTTATGTTTTTCAATCTAGCCTTTTCTTTCTCATTTCAATTCTCCATATTCCTTCTTATAAATCTAGTCAAAGTAATATGCACTTCGCTTGATTGTTTTTAGAAAGATTAATACGGTCTTTAAAATTTTGAAATGGTTATAAATTATAATGCGGATTAACAATATTTTCAAAACCGTGATATTTTTTGTCACATATTAAAATTTGTATTTGTTCGACTAAACGTTCCAATCTAGATGCGCATATCTCGACTTACTACAAAGTAAAAATTGTATGATTCAAATAAAAATATATTTCAATTATCGACTTGTAGTTTGGATTAAAACTATTCATTTTAAAATAAAAGTGTGCGTTACAAATCAAAGGTATATTTTGTGGCAAAACTGAGTGGTAATGATTTAACAATATTCCTGCTTGGATGATGATGGCATTATGTTCACACAAAAAAATAGCTATTTGAAATATAGTAAATTAGTCAATAAAAAAGTAAACAATCTGATAGACTCCATTCAGACAAAAATAACAAATGCAACTTAAAGTACTCAGTTTATTCTTTTAGTTGGAGACAATTGACAAAGTTTAAATTAATGTATTTATCCATCTTTCATAAGTTCATCTACCAAAATGTTATAATAATTCTGATAAAAACACTCATCATACTAACGTACATGGTAAAATAAAAAAACAAACAAACAAACAAATGATTTGGTTACATGATTCGAAAGCAAGTGTTTTCCTTATCCTAGAATGAAAAGGATAAGACATTATCCTTTAATCTATATTCTCATGTGTCCTATAAATTACAAACAAGGTCAAGTGTATCAAATTCCACCTTTACATTGTTTATATATATGCAGTTAACCGCTATATATTTGTATACAATCACTTATAATTGCATATATGTGTTTATGGATATATCTTGATATTTATATTTGTCTATTTATGTTTAAGTTATATATATATATATATATGTATGTAGGGTTTTTATTATAATAATCATATTTTTATTATTTAATTAATTATTTAATCACATATTAAATTTATTTCCCAAATAGTCACCAAGTTGTCACGTAGGCAACTTTGGTGACCGGCGGGACCAGAGCAAGATAGGGTCGGCATTCACAAAGCCGACTCCGAAGTCGGCATTGAGAATGCCGACAATAGAGTCGGCATTCTGAATGCCGACTTTGATGTCGGCGTTCGGCATTGAGAACGCCGACTTTGGTGTCGGCATTCTCAATGCCGACACCTCCCCCACTAACCCCAACCGCCGCGGCGAAACCCCACTTTCCCTGCCCCCTTTCTCCCGAAACCCTCTCTCTTCCTCCCTCACCCACCCTGCAGTCGCCGGAGTCGCCAACGTCGCCAGCGCCAGCGTCCCCTCCGTCGCCAGCGCCAGCAACCGCTCCCTCGCCAGCGCCAGCAGCCGCTCCTTCGCCAGCGCCAGCAGCCAGCCTTCTCCGCCTCCTCCCTCACCCCCCCCCACCCGGAAGACCTCCTCCCTCACATCCCCCACCCCACGCCATCTCCACCACCTCCCACCCACCTGGTCCGGCGCCTCCTTCATTAGGTATATTATTTAATTATTTAAAAATTTTATTATATTATTTGATGTATAATTTTTTTATAAATATTAGATACAAATAAATTTGATGTTTAATGAATCTTATGTGATAAATATTAGTTGTTTAATAATCTTTATTTGACAATTATAAATTGTTTTAAAAATATAATTTGTTTTAATGATGTTGTTTGAGAAATATAATTTGTTTAATAATTCTTGTTTGATAAATGTAATTTGTTTTAATGGTGTTGTTTGAGAAATATAATTTGTTAATAATTCTTGTTTGATAAATGTAATTTGTTTAAATATTTGTGTTTGACAAATGTGATTTGTTTAAATAATTCTCGGTTGAAAAATGTAATTTGTTTTAATGATTTTGTTTGACAAATAGAATATGTTTAATTATTTTGTTTAACAAATGTGATTTGTTTGAATAATCTTATTTGACATATGTAGTTTATTTATCTTATAAATGACAGATATGACTAGTTCCAACATTTCTTTAATGTGCTATTATGATGGTGTCTTACTTATTGAGGATCATAAACCTCAATATGAAGGAGGTATTGTACGCATTTTGCGTGTAAAGAAAGACACAAGTTTTACTGAGTTGATGAGAAAGTTGTACAATTTGACGAAATATGACAAAAGACATGTTAAGATTGGTATAACATGCAAGTGGCCTACTTCTATGAGTGAATATATTGCTGTGAGAGTTGAAGATGATGAAACTGTTGAAAGCATGTTCGATTTGTATCCTTCTCATGTATCTAGTGTACAATTATATTTGGAGAAGGAAGATATAGATAATATATCTATTCAAGGCAACGATGAAGTGCAAACACATGGTCATATTGATGACAACTTGCATACTCAACACTATGAGTATCAACAACCAACTGGACACTTCACACGTATGTTGAATGATGATGTTGATTCTACTGGATTTTATTCTGCCAATGAGAGAGATGTCCGGTATGAATCATATGACTACACTTTACCTGCAGATTATAACCCATGGTAAGTTGTCTCCCATAATTGTACGAAATTTATATTAGTGTGAGAAAAATTTGTTAACTTTTATAATTTTTATTTGGAGGTCTATTGGCTTTGGAGGTGGATCCTCACAGTATCCTTTCATGCCAATCACTGATCCTTCACATACTCTTCATAGTGGGAGCTCATCAGGGTATGTGATTTCATCATCTTCATAAATTATTTTGATGTATTCACATAACATACCATAAATCTTATGTCATGTTTGATTGATCTGTAGGCACCATGTAACAGAAGAACATGTGATTGAGGAGGATGAAGAAGATGAAATAGATTCACAAGATGATATAGATGACAATGAGAATATGGAAGAAGGAGATGATGAACCATTATTTGATATTGTCAGGGTTAATAATACAGAAATTGAATATGAGCAAGACCCTCCAGATGTATTCACTTCTGATCACTGTATAGATGAAGCCACAATGAATAATTCTCATGAAGGCATTGATGTACCTTGTACTTTAGAGGGTGAAGAGCCTCATGTTGGACAAATTTTTACAAACAAGCAGAATTTGATATATTCATTACAAACATATTCAGTTAAACATAGTGTCCAATATAAGGTGACCCGAAGTCACACGAAGATGTTTACAGCTCAATGCATTCATGATACATGTGCATGGAGGGTTCATGCATCAGTTGTCAAGGGATTTGAATATTTCAAAGTAACAAAATATGCTGGACCTCATACATGTGTGAATCCAATATTGCAAAGTTCCAATCGCCAATGCACATCTCGTTTTGTTCAAAGGTTGATTTTGTCAGCTGTGAAGACGAAGTTAACAATTACTCCAGAAGAGATTGTGAGAAGAATACTAGATGAATATCATGTTAAAATTTCTTATAAGAAAGCATGGATTGCAAAATGTTTGGCTATGAAACAAATCTTCGGAAGTTGGGAATCATCATATGCTACTCTACCTAGGTATCTAGAGGCCCTTCAATTGACAAATCTGGGGACAGTTGTGCAGTTCACCTATGCAGAACAATCTGTCTTTCGATTTCAAAGAGTTTTTTGGTCATTTGCACCTTCTATACAGGGGTTTCCACATTGTAGGTCATTGATAAGTGTTGATGGAACACACCTGTATGGAAAATATCCTGGTGTTTTGATGATTGCTACTGGTGTAGATGCAGATGATAGTTTATTCCCCCTTGCATTCGCTATTGTTGAATCGGAAAATGGCGATTCCTGGGCATGGTTTTTTGGCGTGCATCAGAGAAAAAGTTACAAATAAGTTGGTCTTGTAATCATTTCTGATCGGCATAGAGGTTTGGAGCATGTTGTACCTGAGATATTTCCTCCTCCTATTGGTTTCCATCGTTGCTGTTTACGACATCTTGCTGATAATTTTCAAAAAACATTTCGTGATAAGACATTGACAAGTCTGTGATGGTCTGCATCAACTAGAACATGTATCTTTGACTTTCAACATCTCATACAGAAAATAGAAGAAATGAATCCTCAAGCAAAGAAATGGTTGGAAGATGTCGGTTATGAACGGTGGACAAAGGTATATGATGGTGGTAAGCGGTTTGGTATGATGACAACAAATATTTCTGAAAGTTTTAATAGTGTGTTGAAAGGTGCGCGAGGTTTGCCTATCCAGGCTTTAGTGCAAAAAACATTCTACAGGTTAAACAAATTTTTTGTTAAACGACGTGAGGATGGTTTGAATTGGGAATCATCATATGCTCCTAGTGTAGAAGTTCAACTTCGTGTTACTGAGCGAGAGGCTAGAAGATGTCAGGTGATCAGATTTTCTAGACATGAGTTTCAAGTCACTAATTCACACGAACATCAGTACACTGTTAACTTGGGACCGCAATGTGGTTGCTCATGCAATGTTTACTGCATGACAGGTCTTCCTTGTGTCCACATAGTGGCATCTTCTAGATCATTTTCAGCAAATATTTCACACTTGAACTTAGACAAGATGTTCGGCCATGTTATCTCATGTGGTATTGGTCTATCACTAGGTGGTACATTGCTCGGCCAGGTTTCAATTATGATATGTGTTATGAGCCGCGAGATCACATAGAGAGGAGTCTGGTAGACGGTATGAAGTATTTACATATGATGGCTAGTGTTGGCCTTCAGGATGATATATCGGATAGTACACAGTCTACATTTATATCCATGCAGATGTATATTGATAGTGTGTTATCTCATGTTCAGCGGACAGATTCATCTACATCACATGCAGGACCTTCAGAGCCATGTGCAGGCACACCACAACAGCCAGATGATGCAGGACCATCTCACTTTTCTCCAGATGTTATGACAGTTTCACATTATGGTCTATATGATGTAGGAGCTTCACAGATACTGACAGATGAGGGCATGACAGATACACAGCCACCACAGTCTACGGTAGGTACATATCGTCGTCAGCGACGTCACAGAGGTTCGACTAGCACAGTAGCACAGCCGAGTCAGTCTGACCTACTTGGAGAGATATTAGACAGTATATCAGAGGACATGGATTCTGAGACAGAGCGGGCAGAGTCATGTGATGCTATCTTAGTGCATGAGACACAGCCACAGTCGGAGACAGAGGTTGATGCACAGGAGCAGTGTCACAGCCGTGGTCGTGGTCGTGGTCGAGGTCGAGCATCTAGAAAGGGAAAGAAGAGATGGTTTCCACAGTTTTTTTGAGATGATTTATGTACTTGATGTTTTTTAGTTGTGTTCTCGTGTACATATGTAATTTTGATGTATTTGTGATTTAGACATGATGTATATGTGACTTAGACATGATGTATTTGTGATTTACACATTTACAAACATTTTGGCATGTTATTTGTGATTATCTTTGACATACATAGAAATGCTATTGTACAGGTACATGTACAAATAATGAAAATATAAGTGGAACAGGGGAGGTGCTGTCCATTTTTTTTTAATACATAGAGGTATATTTACAACCGTATAATTTGTTATTAATAAACTACTTTGCTATCATTTTCAAATATTCAAATTCCAAACTAAAATTTAAAAATTGAACATGTGTTTCCAATAGAGGCAAAATTTAAAAGATTCAAACTACTTTACTATCTATAAGAACCGGAAACACACAAGTGTTTCCAATAGAGGCAGGAAACACAGCTGTCTGTTTTCCAAACACAGATAGAGCGGGCTCGGCTCTGTCTGTGTTTCCAGGCCGCACTCTGTGGAAACACAGGGCGCGGCCTGGGAGATTTTTTTTTTTTAACCTAGGAGTCGGCAATGGCATTGCCGACTCTAGAGCCGGGATTGCCAATGCCGACTTTAGAGTCGGCATTGGCAATGCCGACTTTGAAGTCGGCAATGCCAATGCCGGCTCTCTCCCTCTCTGAGGTTTTCACAGCGAGCCGCGCTCTGTGAAAACACAGGGCGCGGCCTCGGAGGCTTTAGGCTTTTTTTTTTATTATTTTTAACCCTAGAGCCGGCATTGCCATGCCGACTTTAGAGTCGGTATTGGCAACGCCGGCTTTAAAGTAGGCAATGCCAATGCCGGCTTTAGAGCCGGTATTCGCATTGTCGACTTTATTATTCTCCCACCCGGTCTCCCGGTCACCAGTTGCCTACGTGGCAACTTAGTGACTATTTTGAGAAATAAATTTAATATGTGATTAAATAATTAATTAATTAATAAAATATAATTATTATAATAAAAAAACCCATATATGTATGTGTGTGTTTATGATTGTATATATATGTTTAAGATTGAATATTGTTGTTGGTGGTCATATGTATGTGCTTATGGCTATATAATCTTTATTATTGTGATGTTATAATTGTATATGTCAAGGTTCATCATACCGGGGTGATACGGTGTACAGCATTGTGCTTGGGCTCTTACGAGCCCTAGCACGGTTAGGTCACCCCCCCCCCCCCCTCGGGGTGACCTGTAACGGGTCGGAACGGTCCGACTCAGGCCAGTAGGGTCTGACTCGAACCAATAGGGTCCGAATTGAATCCTTAATGGATCCAACCGGACCCGTAGCGGTCCAATCAGATGTCCATTTAAACCCCACCCTCCTTTTCCCTTTCGCTTATCTTCACTTTCCCTCCACCCCTCCCCCACCATTTTCATGTGATTTGCTTCTTTTTCATATTTAGGATCTAAATAGTGTATCTTCTCTCTTCTTAACTTAAGATTCAAATTTTTTTTGAAGGGAAGACTCCCTCTTCAAGGTATATATTATGTCCTATATTTATTTAATTTTTTTTTCATTTTCTTAACATTTGAAAGCAAAATTTAGGTAGAAAGTTTCAATATAAGTGTTTAGTAGTTATTTGCAAGAAGAAAATCAATAGATTCATACCATTTTAGAGATGATTTATGTAATTAATCGCTTATTTTTCACCTGTTAGTCAACCATTCTTCAAAAATTGATACTCAAAATTTAGAACTGAAGTTCGGTCGATCGATATTCATATCTTCCAAAAACCAGTCGCTCTATGAAGTTTGGTCGATCGATCTTCATATCTTGAAAAACAATTGCTCTGGGATGATCAGTCGACCAAAAATTAGAGTTCAATCGATCGATTTTGATGGTTTATATTTATGTCAACTTGTTAATGTATGTTATAGTATTATATTGTGTGATTGCTATAACATTATAGATGCCTCTACGATGAAAGTGATAATATTGGGTGG